>ML822150.1:71045-83413 GCA_009831015.1 Picea engelmannii | reverse complement strand
CCGTTTATACCCCGCACATCAAAACTTGCTATTTTAACAGGCAAAATTTGCTATTATAACCGGCTATCAAAGTTGACTATACGTTTTCGTGTGAGAATTCCTTACCTTTAACCCTCGCTCTCAAACCCTGCGATCTCGGCAACAACACAACCTCGGCTGCGACACGAACCTCGGCTGCAACAACGACCTCGACCTCGGCAGCAACACAAACCCTGCAACAACAACCTCGACCTCGGCAACGACACAGAGCATTCGCGCGATAACAAGTTCGCGAACAAAAATTTCGAAACGTTCTTCGTCCGATGAGTGGAAAATATATAAAAACTCTTTCGGCCGAACAAATTTTCGGCCGAAAGATAGTTCCGCCGAAAGATATTTCGGCCGAAATATCTTTCGGCCGAAACTATATTGCCAGAAAAAAAATATCCGGCCGACCAAATTTCTACACGCAAATCGAGGGTGCGGTTATTGCCCCGTTCGATTTGACGTTTATGTTTTCGGCCGAAAAATAGTTCGGCCGAAAATAATATCTTTCGGCCGAAAAAAGATATTAGTTCGGTCGAAAAAAGGTTTTTCGAAATTTCGGAAACCAAATTGTCACGAAAGTGTAACCCACCTTCGTGATTTCACCCCAATATATTCCTTTTATATACAATTTCATTAACAAAATCAATTTTTACTCCATTTCCATCATTTTTACTAGTTTAACGTCTACAAATCAATAGGTTAACATTAAAACCACTTTTTTTAAAAACCTAGTTATTCATGGATGTTCAAGATTGAATCTGTCATTTAAATTTTTTAATATTTTTACCAAGGTCTACTACTTGTGTTTTTTAAATATTTTTACCAAAAGAAAAGCTTGATAATTAACATTTTGGTCATTTTTAGACAATTTCACTCAGTTACAAATTTGACTACTCAAATTTAGCTTGCATAGATCAATTAGGCAATTTTGAAAATAAATACAACATTGATATAACTTAACATTTTTAAATTATAATTTTATTAAAAAATGATTTTAAATATTTTAAATGAAAAAAATTATATATGGTAGATCTAAAATCCAACAATATATTGCATTTATGTTACTTATGAGTAGTACATGTTTTTAATGGAAATGAGTCACCATTTTATTTTACTCAAAAGTACAAAAATACAAGCTAAATTTAAATGCTACTTTAAAAATTATTATATGTAAATAAATACTAATTAAAAATTAAAAACAAATAATAAATTATTACAAGTTTTAAGTGTTTTATAATTGTTTTAATTATCAATTTTAGATTACATACAAGTACTATAATTGCTTTAACTATTAGTTTTGAACTACATACAACTATTATATTAAAATATTAAAAGAAAACAACTTTGCTGCTAATTTCCCTTATTTATTATCTAATTTATAATTATACTTTATTATTTTTAACAACTAATTTAAAAAGACAAATCTCTTATTTATTTTCTAAAATTTTGAATTTACATCAAAATCATATTTCAAATTTATACTCTGAAATATAATACAATATTTTTTTACCATAAATTTATTTACTATAAAAAAAAAAAAATCCAAAATTTAAAAATAAAATATATCATTTACAAAAGTTGATTATAAAGAAAAGTATTACATCTCCTTTTTTTAACTACTCAATCTAATTATAGCAAAAATAATAATTTTTAAATCATTTAATTAATTTAATAATTACTTAAAAATCCTTATTTCATGTAAATTAAAAAAACCCGTATTTAAAATAAAAAAAACCGTGAAGTCATTTAATTTAATAATTACACAGGAAAGATCCTTATCCCACAAATAAGGAAATGTCTCATATGTCAATTAATAAATCCCACAAATAAGAAAATGTCTCGTACATCAATTAATAAAAGGCAGACTTGCAACACATTGACCTTGCTATTGAATTATCAAAATTATTATTGTATCCTACGGCGAAGGTATGGGGAAGCTGGGAAAACCATGACCCTAAAGTTAAATTATCATTATCTTTATCGTTGTTTTCTGTGGTGGTAGCTGTATCATTATCTTTATCGTTTTCTATGCTGGTGGCTGTATCATTATCTTTATTGTATTCTGCGCTGCTAGCTGTACAGGAAGCCCTGGTTTTCAAACGGTTGCACTTGAAAATCCAAACCTTAAGGTTTATTCTCGTCGACCAAGAATATGGGATCGTTTCCAAACTGCTGCAATGGGACAAGTCAACAGATTGGAGGTTGGTTAGTACATCAAACACACATGGGACCCTTTCCAAATGGCTGCAATATGACAAGTCAAGATGTTGAAGGTTTGTTAACATCCCAAAGGAATCTGGAATGATCTGGAATTTGCTGAACTTTAAATCAAGACGTTGAAGGTTCGTTAAGCTCCCGAAGGACTTTGGAAACGTCTGCAACTGGGAATGAGACAAGCGAAAATATCGGAGGTTAGTCAACTTCCCAAAAGCATCTGGAAGCGTCTGCAGACCTGAACACTCATACAAGTTAATATGTTCGAGGTTCGTCAATCTACAAAAGCAATCTGGAAACGACATCAAGTTTGAACAGCTCCTTATCTCCAAGTGTTTCAAAGACTGCAGATCACCGAACTCAGCTGGTAAAGTTTGCAGATGCATTCTTTTAAGAATTTCATCAGGTTCCAGGACAATCTTCTTGAGGTGTTTCAGCTGCCCTATGTTCGGTGAGATCCATAACGGGCCATCACTAGCGATATGCAACTCCCTCAACTGCAGAGGTGTTACCTGTATGCTCCCTCCATGTCAGAACTTTTGTGCATTGTGGCATACGAAGACGGGATACTCAAAACCAAAGCTATTTTAAAATTAAAGAAAATGAAAACAACCTTTTGTCAATAAATTACATGACTACATACCTCAGGGTCATGTCTCCACCAGGACAGGTCTCTCAATTCGCTACTCTTAATATATAAAACTCTTAAATTACTCATTGGCAAATGTGAAAATAAGCAGCAGGACGGATAGTTAGACCAGTGAAGCCATCTTAGTTGTGTTAACTGCCTAATGGGGAATACTCCATCCATCCAACCTTCAGCTCTAAGCAGCTGCAAGCTCTTTAGCTGCCAGTCGCTCATATAAGGTACGAAAGAACTGCACTGCGCAAAATTTGTGATTCCACGTACCTAAATTGTTTTCTGGAAACTGTTAGAAACGATATTGAGACCCTTGCAAAGTTTAAGAATTCAAAATTTGACAGACGACATCGCTATTTTGAAAGTATGTCTAAAACTTCAAAATTCAAATACGTACCCTTGAATTGGGGGAAAGTTCGAAATCTTGGCCCCAAAGACGACGCCCAGGTTCTATCTCCGCCAGAGATCTTCCCAGGTCTCTAAGGTGGTCATGCATTTTAATAGAGTCTTTCCCTTCCACCTCCATGACCGGGTCCAACATGGTGCATTTTTTCCGATGGAACTCCACGAGACACTTATCATCTAGCTTCTGAAGACACAGCCTTGCTGACCACCCGCATCCGTTCCATATCCTGATCACTGTATCCTTGTCTTCTCCTATGAAGAAACAGGCAATGTCTAAGAATATCTGCTTCTCCTCATCATCGAGACTGTCGTAGCTAATTTTCAGTGTCTTTTGAATCTTATCGGGAAGTATTTTGGAGATTTTGTGCAATTGCGCTTTCCAATACTTAATATTTTTGCTGTAAAGAAGCGCCCCGATGACTTTAATAGATAATGGCAATCCATCGCAGGCATCCACAAACGCAGTAACCACTTGTTCAAATCCTGCAACAGGTTGAGGTTGGTGGAAGGCGTGCAAGCACAAGAGCTCTGTGGAGTGTTGTCGACAGAGTCCTTGTAGTTTGTAAATAGACAATTCTCCAATTCCCGAGCTTGTAAGCACGTCCTTATGGCGAGACGTAACTAGAATTAAGCTCTCAGAATCAAGGACATCCCTAGCGGGTAAGAGTAATGCATCAAGCTGGTCATTATTATCCACATCATCTAAAATGATAAGAGCACGAGAAGAAGAGAGATGCTTTCTAAGCTTCTCTATACCTTCAGCAGTGCTGTTTATTTTCTCACACAACGGAGTTAAATCATCGAGAAGTGTACTTTGCAATGACTTTAAAGAGCTTCCTCTGACATCAAATAAAAAACAAGAACGAGGGTAATGCGATCTSTSACGGTTGAAGAATTGTTTTGCGAGGGTGGTTTTCCCAATCCCGCCAAWTCCTACAATTCCTACAACCCTAACCTTYCCATTTTCGTGCTGCTGCAATAACACTCTTTYTTCAAAATCTTTTAGTTTGTCATCCAATCCAGTRGGATATTTGGAGACATCMAGRGGTGTTTTWGGAACTATTTCCARCACTCGTTCCACGAGATCATCYAGCAGCTGCCCCTCGTCACTGAATAATATCCAGAAYAAAAKYACTAKTAAGAAAAGCMTAKATAAAGTACGACATACCTTTGAATCCAACAAATGAAGAAAACGAAGATGAACGAACAGGGATGGTTAGAGGTCTCACCGGTCATTATACGCCTCCAGCTCGAAACCGATTATATCTGCAACATCAGAAAGAGCCTCCCTCCATTTTCGAATAGTGTTTGAGTCGTATCGCAACTTCTGTTTACCAGTTTCATAGACAAGTGTTTTCTTCTCTGCTAGATTACGCAGGGCTTGAGCATACACTCCAATTTCACCCTGCGTCCACCAGCGGGACTTGAACATGCGCAGGGCTCGAGTATACACTCCGCTGTCTCCCTCCGTCCACCGAAGTTCGGAAGGCTTGACATTATAGAAGACTGGAATAAAATTCCGCTTCGACTTCAGCATGAGGACCAGTTCATCCAGACACCAACGCGACTGGCAATAATTGGTAGAGAAAATAGCTATATGGACGGAGGCGGTTCTAATAGCACTCTTTATCTGAGGAGTTAAATTATCTCCCTTCTGCAATTCTTCCTGGTCCAGGAAGACTCGCAATCCATGTGCCTTGAGGCGACGGTAAAGATGGCTGGCAAAGGTTTTCTTAACATCAGGGCCTCGGTGATTGATGAACACATCGTGCTGGTAGCAGTTGCCGTCGGCCGTGGAGGTTGAGGTGGAGGCGGAGGAAGATGCCATGGGATGCAGAATAAGTAATGCAAGAGATTGGGAATGCGCACTAAATCACCTCAATATTTTCGTTAGTTGAGCTCACAAGTGCAAAGTGGCTACCAGTTGCTTCCAAGTTATCACCAGACCTTCATCTCAATACTTGCCAATCAGGGCAAACAAAACTGCCATGCAATGATCTGAGATTCATTTACAACGAAATATGATGTCTTTCCCTTCTCTGTTATTGTTTAATTATTTGATAGTTTCATAAAATGAATTAAAACTGGTAGACTTCTAGTGGGTCACGCCTGGCAATTTCTCCCTGCCACATACAACCGACCACATATTATGTTATGTGACACGCCCCACATTAGAAAAGACTATTCTATTCCAAAAAATTATATTCCTTTCCTTTTGGATTTATCCGTATTCAAGAGACACATATTATATTAGACTCCACCCAAATCACGGGTGGAGTATCTTTTTATGTCGAACACGATTCTTTTCCTTAAAAAATATTCTTTTTTATTTGGTTTTACTCTTTCGTATCAGGCGGTAAGAGTAGCCCACACTTGTATATAATTCAACACTTCCATTTATGACGGAGGCAAACACTTACACAAATGATGTCAGGGATAAAAAGATTTTTAAATAATTTATGGTGGAAAATTAATTATAAATTATTTTTAAAATATAGAATGTTATTATTAAATATAACAGGCACTTGCTTTAAAACTTAGTTTGACCAAGCTCTCACATACACATGCGTAATTTAACGCAAGTTGCAACTTTTATAAGACCAATCAAGAAAGACTTTGCATCATTAAAACCCTAAAAAAAAGATATACCTAAGAGCGAGGACCATGTCCATATTGGTGCAGGTATGGTGTCACATGGTTTACTCATGGGATACTTATCTCTTTATAAATTCAAGAAAGACTTTTTTCCGAAAATTTACTCAATTATAGTAGTTAGTGATATAAGTTGTTTACATAATCTTGTCACTACAAAATAATATGAAAAAAAAAAATAGCCAAAATAACCTTTTGGCTCAGAACATAACATGGATTTACCAATTTTTACATTTCAATAGTTGACGTATGAAAATTATAGTGTATCATATAATACAAAATATTAAGTCAAGAGAGGTTCAACCATCTATATTTCTTTTAATATCACTATACTAGTAGATAAATATCACCATTTGTTGCAAGAAAGGACATTATAGTGACAAAATAGGACTAGTACTAGTATACGTTGTAGTGTTTCTTGGGACTTTCAGTCCCATCAACCCACTTGGAATAAGTAATTCTTCCTTTAGGTTCCTGAATAGCTTGTTTTGATAGAAGGTTTGCCTCCTTATTAAATTCCCTGAAGATGTGAGAAAAACTTATATCTTGAAAGGTTTTAATCAGTTCTTTGATTCTAAGCTTCCAGGTTTCAATTGCACTTATTTGTAGTCTTCATTTTTCGTTCAACCATTCAATTACTATTTTTGAATCCCCCAGAACCTCGAGTTCATGAATTGACAAATGTGTTTCCAGCGTTAGAGTTTCCCAAACTCCCAGTAATTCTGCCCTTGTATTTTTGCCTTCTCCACAGTGAAAGATCCATCTATAAAATGAATGATCTGGAGTTTTGATAACCCCCTACCCTCCCTCCCATCCCCGCCCCCCACTCCACACTGCTTTCCATCTGCTTGAGATGCCCCATCAAAACATGCTAGTGTAGTGCGAGTTTGTTGAGTTAACATACAAGATCGTAAAGGATTAGAAAATTGTAGAGCCGAAAACCTTTTTAGTGATCCAAGTGTCTTGGTGACCACAGAGAGAATAGAAGGAGATATCTTCTCGAATATAACTGAGTTTCTTTCTAACCAATCATTCCAACAAATTAGAGCAGGTAAGGAGGAATGGGTAGTCTTATCTCTGTACAGATTTTATAATATTATGTCAAATTATTCACTTTCCATAATTTTTTTATTCTTTTGTTCAGTTTGTATGCTCTCCCACACTAATTTTGTAAATGAACAATGGATGAACAAATGAATTATATTCTCTGAATTTTTTTTACATAATTGACATGTACTTGGTCTTTCCCAACCTTTTTGTTGTAAGTTATTTCATGTTAATATTTTGTTTTAGCCAACCAAATAAAGAATTTTATTCTTAGTGGTATATCCCATTTTCATACTTTTAACCTCCACCCACCAAAACGTTGCATCCTCAGGGTTGATAATAAAGCATTATAAGCATTTTTGACAGTGAGAAATCGTGAAGAAAGACTTGCCATCGTTAAAACCCTAAGAAAATATATGTGTAATTCATATCCAAGGTAGGTAGGTATGAAGTGGTGTGGTGTTACATGGTTAAGGTAGGTAGGTAGGTATGAAGTGGTGTGGTGTTACGAGGTTTCATGAATTTATGATATAGAATCCCTTAGTTTGAATTATTTAAGTAAAACGAACTCATTACCAAAACCTTCCATAGCCATCTCTTCATTAGAGTGACGTTGATTATGGACTTGGTGGATAACCACACCATTCTTAATAACATGAGGAGTTAAATAATAATTTATGGATTAAATAGCATTGATTTTGTATTTTGTGAGGAGCTACATAATAAATTATGGATTAAATAACATTGATTTTGTATTTTGTGAGGAGTTAATTAATAATTTATGGATTAAATAATAATTTATTAGGATTATTAAACTATATAATAGGGATAAGTAGAGTTTTTTTTTTTTTTCTTTTAAAAATGATAAAATTCATCACAATTTATTGGTTAATCATTATTGACTATTATTAATAGATGTTAAGTTTTAACTCATTAATTTTAAATAATATTTATAAATTTAAAAAATATCAATGACTATTAGTCATAAATGTTAACTCATTAATTTTAAATAATATTTGTAAATTTAAAAAATCCATCACAGCTTATTGGTTAATCATCATTGACTATTATTCATAGATGTGAACTAATTAATTTTAAATAATATTTATAAATTTAGAGCATTATCTCTTGTAATTATATATTTTAGAATAATATTTAAATTTCATAAGTAAAATAAAAACTATTCAAGTTACTTTTGATTTAAAATAAAAAATAAAAAAATAAAAATTATTTATTAAAATTACTTAAAAAATAATTTAAAAATAATAAATTAAAATTATGATGGAAAGATTCTTAAGCTCCGAAACAACTTTGATGGACCGTGGGAAGTATGAATTTGACTGGTAACCAATCATAGAGTCTCATGGTAGCGGCTAAAAGGGTCTCAGACGCAACCTTTGAAAAAGCAACTCCCTCGGAACTAAGTAAAAAGCTTTCCTCGTGCTTCTTACAATTTACCATGTTTAATAATCATGGAAGCCCATACTTATAGATAAATAATATAAGTCACATAAATTTAAATAATCATTTATGAAAAAATAAATATAAAATATTATTAAATATAACACAGAACTTACTATAAAATTTCATATTTACACTTAAATAATGTAAATCACATAAACTTTCATACTTACACTTAAATAATTTGAATCACATAAACTTAAATAATTATAAATATTTATGAAAAAATTAAATATAAAATATTATTAAATATAACAAATAACTTGTTATGGGATTTTGAAACTTATTTGCAAATGCTAGTGTATATCCTTCATCAAAAGGGTGTGTTGAGATTTTAAAAAGAAAGGGAGGAAATATAAAATTAGATTTTTTTTATAATTTATTTTATATTTGTAAATATAGTTTAATGTTTATAAATTCTTTAAGAATTTATATATAATATTTATTTTAAGGATATGAAAAATTAGACGTTATTGGTATGAACGTTCGAGCTCTATGATGGGTAGTTTGAGGACTTTTTCCTAACCGCAAGAGCGAGGCCCATAGGTTTGAGCCATAAAAAAAAATTGGCTCCTCCCCCCTTCATGTCTTTTTCCCTCCTCTCTTCTTGTCCCCCCCTCCCTCTCCTTCATTTTTCGTCTTCCTCCTGACACCTTCCACGCGGATGACATCTTGGGAAGAGAACGAGGTCGACTATGACCTCAGTTCAAACGCCCCTAACCCCTTTCCCTCACAAGAAGAATTTATTTCTCGACCACGTGGCAAGTTTCCTCCCTCTTACGTACAGGTCCTTGGGTAGGAAGCTGAATTGAACGATTTTCCTCACCCCTCAAAGAACTCCCCTCCGGGATCGTTGCCCTCTCCTCTTTACTCCCCTAGTACCCTTTGCATGCAAGAAATCTCTCAAGCTAGCCACCTTTCATTTTCCCCCGGCAAGAAGAAGGTTCATGAGACTGTTTGGAAGCCACATTCCTTGGTTCAGCTCCCTCTTGCTGGCTCCGTCAACCAGAGCCCAGTCTCCGCTCCCACGAAGGATAGGAAGGTGTCGCCCAGACGCAGGCCTTCAAAGTGTATTAAGGAAAAACGGGGGAAGGTGGAATTAGTAGTGGGAAGAGACATTGTTATGGGAGAAATATCTGGTTATTTTGGGAAAACCCTCGTTGAAAGATTTAATGGAAAATTTGCAGGGCTCCAATGTTGACAAAGTGTCCTCGGACATGTAATTTTATCAATAAGGAAAAATTGATTACAATCTGAAGTGATAACTCATAATCTACTCCTTAACATCACTTGAAGAAGGAGCTAGTTTATATAGCTTAACTCTAAACTAAAAACTAAGAGAACAACCAATCACATAATTACATGAGTATGATAGGTGTCCTTTACATAGAAGCTAGGTGTCCTTATCTTAACAAACTAGAATAAACTAATTTCTAAAAAAAATTATACTAGAAAATACTTATACTATAGAACTTTAGGATTATGAGGCTAACAATCCCTCCTTTAATCTCGAAGTTCATTTTTACAAAGACCAAGTTCATCTCTGAACTTAGTGAACTTTATTCTACCAAGAGGTTTGGTAAAAATATCTGAAGTTTGATCTTCAAACAGACGGAATTGAGGCTTGATGATGTCTTTGATGATGAGCGATCTGATGAAGTGGTACTTGGTGTCGACATGTTTAGTCTTTGAATGAAATATTGGATTCTTGGCCATGTTTATTGCTGACTTACTGTCAATCAATAAGGTAGTTGGTGATTTTTGAGTTTCACCAAGATCCTGTAAAATTATGCATAGCCATAAAATCTCACATGCTTCTTCCCAAGATGATATGTACTATGCCTCTGCTGAAGAATTTGCAATTGTTGTTTGTTTTTTACAATTCCAAGATATTGTTGCTGAAGCCATATTCATTAAATAACCTAAAGTGGATGTTCTATCATTAATGTCACCTGCAAATTCAACATCTGAATATCCAACAAGTGTAAATTTTTTGTTCCTTTCGTAGAGAAGACCAAAGTCTTTTGTACCTTGAATGAATCTTAGTACCCTTTTTGTTGAATTCCAATGACTTTCCCTTGGCTCCTACATAAACCTTGAAAGTAAACTGACTGAATATGACAAATATGGTCGAGTATTTGTCAAATAAATGAGACTTCCAACCAATTTCCTGTACTTTGTATTGTTTACCAATTCTCCCCCTTCAAATTTTGAAAATTTCAATTTCTGCTCCATGGGGGTAAGAGAAGGTTTACAATATTCCATGCCAAATTTCTTTAACAATTCAATGACATACTTAGTTTGACTAAGGAAGATTTGGTTTGGATGTTGAGATACTTCAACTCCAAGATAATAATGAAGTGTCCCTAAATCAGTCATTTTGAACCCTGCTTTAAGTTCTTCCTTAACCTGTTTGATGTGAGATTCATTATTTCATGTTA
Source organism: Picea engelmannii (assembly GCA_009831015.1). Lineage (NCBI taxonomy): Eukaryota > Viridiplantae > Streptophyta > Pinopsida > Pinales > Pinaceae > Picea > Picea engelmannii. The sequence continues at coordinate 72,526 of ML822150.1, read as the reverse complement.
TGATTAAGTCATCAACATAGAGTACAAGTATCACCATGTGCTTATATTTCATTCGAAAACATAATGTATCATATGATTCACTCCACTGAAAACCCACCTTTCGTAGGTACTCATCCATTTTTTCATACCAAGCTCGAGGAGATTGTTTCAAACCATATAAATCCTTCACAGGTTTGCAAACTTTATGTTCTTTTCCTTTAGCTTCAAAACCTTGTGGTTGAGTCATGAAAATATCTTCCTTTAGATCACCATTCAGGAAGGCACTTTTGACATCCATTTGATGTAATTTCAAACCATTATGTGCAGCCAAATTGATAACGATTCTGATAGTATTCCATTTAGCTGTGGGTGCAAAAGTTTCTTTATAATAAATTGCTTCCAGTTGAGCAAAACCTTTAGCAACAAGTCTTGCTTTGTACTTGTCAATTTTACCACTGGGCTTGTACTTTACTTGATAAACCCATTTACAACTGTTGGGCTTAACATCAAGTGGACAATCAACTAAGTTCCAAGTCCTATTTGCAACTAGTGAATCATATTCATTAATCATTTATTCCTTCCATTCTTTATGTCCAGTTGCTTCAGCAAAAGAAGTAGGTTCAATGGAAGCATGAGAAAAATTAGCTCCTGCTCTTGAAGATCCCCTAGTTCTTGTTTTGTTCATTTCATCTGAATGAACATCTTTGAGAAGTTGTTCATCCCACTTTGGCTTCTTATGTTGAGGGGACTGTGGATATGAATCACCATTATTGTTGAAAAGAGGATTTTCAAAAAATGAGGCTCTTCTTTCATCTGAAGTATTTGAGGTTGGAGACGATTCTTTTGAAGATTCGGTATCGGAAGAGTCTTTTTTCGTTTCATTATCATATGAATCAGAAGAGAACTTTTTGACAAAGAGATGTCTTCTATAGAAACAAAGTCTTTTTCAAACCAAAATGTTTTCTTTGACTTGTTCAACTTACCTTTACCCTTAGTGTTTTTCTTCTCTAAACGACTAAGGAGATGATTAATCTCATCTAAACTGTTACTTTCAGTTTCATCAAAAATGACATCTCTACCGACAATGAATTTTCCATCTGAAAGTAATCTATACCCTTTCTTTTCACCAGAGTATCCAATGAAGATACACTTCATACTTCGGTTTTCTAATTTAGTCCTCTTTTGATCCAGGTGGATATTGGTGGCCACCCACCTTTTCCGACTGGCTCAAAACAGTTTTTTGGCAATTTTGGCAATTTACTATTTTTAGCAGGTTTAACTTCCGGGGCCATTTTGAGGGCCTAAATGAAGGTTTTTGGAGATCAAGGTGCTCAGTGATATCCAAAGGAATTATTGAGCCCCCAAAATGAATCTCCTCAACGATACCTTTCCAACGAGCTATCACACGCCTAAAACGGAGATCGTATGCAAAAGTTACGACCCCAGGAAGTTGATGTACTAACTTACCCAAACGGGGCCCACATGACTTTTGGCGCTTCATC
>ML822150.1:36988-53877 GCA_009831015.1 Picea engelmannii | reverse complement strand
TATAAATTTAAGAATATGAATTTAAAAGATACTCTCCTTTAATAAACAAATTTAAATACATAATTCATTATTTTCATGTTGATTTTTTCTAACCACTTAGTTTATAAACATTTTTCCAATACATTACCTATATTTATTTTATTTTAAATATATTTAGATTATTTATAAAATATTTGATCACTAAAAATGGGAAAAGAAGAATACACGACATATGTTACCCTTTATTATTGTTAATTTAGAAAGAAAATATTGTGTTATTAGTAAGTACAAGGATGGTGTGCAAAAACATATTGATACTCTAAATAAATTTTGTAATTACTTTGAAATGAAAGTTAATATAAGAAAAACAAAAGTAATACTAATAATTATAGAGATATAACTATTACATTTAATAAGGAAAAATTAAAAATAATTTCCTTTTTACAAGTTTTCAAGTATTGAATTTGATTTTAGTTATAATTGGAGCACGTTCTAAAACTTGTAATAGGAGACATGAATACCCTCTTCTCTATGCACAATAAATATAGGGAAATTTAATTAGGGAGTTGGAAATTGAGTAATTGTTCTTCATAATATTGGTATAAATATTAATTTTCTCTATTTTTCTAGTTTAAGGTTTGTGCCTCTTCAAACAAAGAGGAGAAACGATTATATTCTAGGAACTAGAATTTAAAATACAAACCTCTTAGTCTACAAGTTAGGAGAAACATGTATGTTACCATTAAAAGAAAAAACAATATGTCAATTTTTGACATACAAAAACAAAATAAAGCATATGGACTCAAAAAAATTACCACTCTTGCAATACCCTTATTGAATGAATGTTGATCCTTTGGGGATAATTGTAATGACCCCATGATGTAAACATACAATATGTCTTGTATATATTCCTAGTTTAGAAGCTTAGTGAGTTAGTTTAATTCGTTCGAAAGGTTGTTCCAGTGTGGAGTTCACCTTGAGGCCTTTCGATTCTAGTCTAATTGAGGTTCCACTGAGTCCCATTGGGTTCCCATTGACTATTGCAGTTTGTTATCAAAACATAGTTACCTACTTAATTATAACCCTCAAGAGTTTTTTTTTCTTAAAGAGCGCATTTAGTGGTTATTTTTATTCCTATTTTAAAAAGTGGTACTATCAATAGTGCCCTTTTTTGTGTGTGTGTGTGGCGGGGGGGGGTGTTAAAATTACAAACTTTTTCATTGTTGGTCCATAATGTTTCTAAAAAGGAATTTAAACCAACTCATGGATTGAAAATTGGTGTAACTAGTAGCACCATTATTTTTGGGGTTAAAATTACGACTTGTCTACACTTGTGTCCTTAACAACTAGTAGCATTCCAACCAAAATCTTAAAATCAACTTACGAATAGAAAAGTGGTCTTACAAGTAGCATTTTTTTTCTTTTTCAGATTTAAAATTGCAACTTATATGAAACCATGGTCTTAAAAATAGGTAGAACTATAACGTTGAATCTTAAATTCAACCCTTGAATCGAAAAGAGAAGCTACTAGTAGCACCTTTTTTTCAAGCTTAAAATTGTGACCTAAAAGTTGCAAATAAAATCATAAGAAAAAATTGAATGAAAAAAGGGGAAAATAATTAAAATAAAATAGCAAAAACAACAAATAGAGGGAAAAAAACCAAAGGAAAACACACACACACACCCACGCACAACCATTTTAAATATTAAAAAATTAGTCCTCCCTAGGGATGATTTTAAGGATGGAAATTTATTTTAAAATGTAGAAACCTTGGTGAATCTTACTAATCCTTCATATGCCAAATATAAATGTTTGGCGATATTTTTGTAAAAATATTCAAAATTCTAAGGATTTTATATAGTTTTTATAAAAAAATTGCGATTTTTAAGGTAAACTCATTTTATCCTATAGAATTTGGGTGAATCATTTTTAAAATAGGGAATCTCTTTTTTGGAAAAACCATGGAAAATTAGCCCATGAGCGAAATTTAGTCCCTAAAATCATCCCAGACTCCACCCTTAAAAATTTTGTTATTATTATTTAAAAAAAAAAAGACAAATGGAAATAAAATTAAAGAATTAAAAATGTTAAAAATAAAAATAAAATAAGCATTTAAATTTAGTTATCTTATACAATAAGTACTTAATCATAACCTTATTATCAATGGTCTAAATACCACCCTTTAAAAGGAGGATAAGGTAGGGTGTATTTTTTTAATATCTATCTGTAGAGATGGGTCAAAACCAATCATTCTAACTTTATAACTATTATGATTTTCCTTTTATTGGTCAAGTTTTTTGCAAATATTTTAGAAAAGAAAATTAAAGAGTGACTAAATAAAAAAATTAAAACAAATTGAGCTAAAGGCCAAGATGGGTTTAGGGGAAAACACTCGACAATTGACAATATTTTTACTTGGGTATGTAGGTTTCCACAGTTAGTCATAATGTTAGATAATTCTCTAGATAAACAGTGTGTAGGAGTTTTCCTACACAATATTCATCCAAAAAATTATCTAATAATACTTTTACTTTTAATATTATTGTTGAAAATTATCATAACAAAAAAACAAATAGTTTTTCTTACTTTGATGATTTCAAAAAATCCTTTGACACTATTACATGGGTGTTGTGCTTGTTTTGTCACTTGGGCGAGAAAAAACAATGCACTTAAATATCTTGTTAGTCCAACAAGACAACACAAAAGTTGGTTAGTTGATTAGTGAATCAACCAAAGAGAAAATAGAAAAACAAATCAAAAGAAAAGAAAACTAAATTAAGCATGCATAGAACTCAAATGAAAACATGAAAATGACACAAGGAATAGCTACCAATAGGATTGGTCTTAGAATTAGTAACACCTAGGAGAAGTATGGGGATTTATGAATCCCATCTTCCTCCTTGGGAGGGCTCTTGAGTCCCCCACAATAGAGCTCTACCCTCCTAATAATGGAGTAACAATGGTGAAAAAATTCTTTGTTAAACTCCTCAAGAGGTAAAGAGTATAACACTTGCTATGAATGCTCAAGTGGCTCTTAAGAGAATAGATGGCTTCTCCAAAGGAAAATGAATAACATAACAATACTAATGAATTCCTTGTTTGCTTGCATCCCCTAAGCATGTATTTATAGGACCAATATAAGATATTAAATAACTTGCTTCTAGTGTGAATGTGGGCTCTTTTGGAAGTACCACCCATCCTTTCCATAGACCCAAGGCTCGTTCAGACTGATTTGAGTGTCATGTCAAGGTACACCTCAATATGGAGGTGGTTGAGGCTTGACCAAATGCATTAATGTGTTATTTCCGCATCTACACATATTTTTGTGAAGACAAATGCATAGACCACACAAATTGCGTAGATTCAATTGTGTTAGCTTACGCGATGTGCGCAAGAAGGATTTGAGAAACTTGCGTACAAATTCAAGGGACTATTTGTATAGTTCTGTGAATTGTTGAATTGATTATGTAAATGATGGAGGTATGTTGATTGTTATGTTTTTTTAGTACTTTCTTCAACCATTGTATGTATTTCTTCTCGTACGAAGATGATGGTAAAAAAGGTGGAAATGGGTGCCTAGGAACATGCTTGTGTTCTAATAAATGCATACACGTTCATGAGAATCCATCTTCAACATTCCTCGAGCAAGTACTAAGGTTTTCAAATTAATGCCACATAGAAATTTCATGAGAATAAGTGTGCATTCCTAAGAAGATGTGCATGTTCCTGAGAATGCATCATTGTGTGTTCTAGAGAATGTGTGCACGTTCTTGAGAATGAGTGTGTGTTCCTAGGAACACATGCGTGCTCTAGGAATGTGTGTGTGTTCTTGTTGGAAATATTTTTTAAAATCTCGTGTTTGGTCCATTTCACCAACAAGCCCTGCCATGTGTTTCAATATTTATTGAGAAAATTTACGAGAGAAAATTGAGGAGAGATTGAAAATCACTGGTAGACTCTATTGACATGGTCATCAATTGGTTCCAGGTAAGTATTTTGATTGAATTTGTTTTCTTTTTTATTTCATAATTTTTTAAAATCATAAAAAATAAATAATTAATTAATTTCCCCTTTATTAAATTGTAGCATACATAATTGACATGGAGCCTAGAGAAAACCAGAACCCAACATCACCACATGAAGACACACTAAACACCAACATAGAACTAACAAACATAAAGATTGAAATTAATGTAGGGTTGAGGTATCTAAGAAGTMTTATACAAGACTTAAGAAATACMAGAGAGACCTCATKATTGTGTTGATCTCTTTTCCTATCAAGGAGAAGAGACAACCTCATAGGTTATTCTCGYARAGATTTAGAGATACCCTGTATGTTTTTAAAGAGGTGGTACTCATCTATTTCTCTCTCAAATAATAATCCTATCCAAATTTATAAATAATGGTTTTATCATTCATTACACTAATGCTTGAGTGTGGAACAAGTAGAGAATAGATTGAAAAGAGAGAATTTCAAATCAGAAATGAATAAATTTTTCTAGCATTGGATCATATCCATCTTTGTATAATGGAAAGACACAATGATATGTCTGGAGAAAAATGAACAAAACAAAGAGTAACAAAAACTATCCCCATAGAAAAATTTAAATGATTTAGAGAAATTCATATAATAGGGATGTAAAGGAAACTCATTCTCGATATTTCATTCTCAAATAGAAATCTGAAACCACATAATTCATGACCCCCAATATAACTCTCTATGGGATTTCAAAATTAAATACAAATTGATTGTTCAATATCAAATAAAATGTGTGCAACAACTTGGCACTACACAATATTACTAATAATTAAATGAGCAATAGAAAATGCATTCACCCTAGAGGGTTAGGATGAAACTCACTTGGACCATATATCAAGAAAAGGTAACTTGGAAGAAAAACATAAGTAATCAAAAATCGGTCTTGTATATAGACAACATTCTGAAAGAAAAGACTTGGTGATTTATAGATTGAGAAATAAGAAAAGTGAGGGAAATGCTTCATACAAATGTTTGTACTAAAAAAACATGATAGCGGAGAAGAACCCTTGTGCCTTTTTTTCAATCTTTAAATAAGAGGGAGCAGGTCTAGTCGAACCGTCTTAGTCATTTCTTTGATATCAAAAACTACTTAGACCAAGTCTTACAACTAATTGTTGATCATCAAGTCTTTCTCAATAGACCCAAATGTTCCTTTGGTGTCTCCGAAGTGGAATATTTGGACCATATCATTAATCATGATAGTGTGTGTGTGTGTGTAGATCTAAAGAAAATTGAAGCAATGAAGGATTAACCTTTCCAAAAAACTCTTAAAATTTTAAGAGGTTTTCTTGGTCTCACTAGTTATTACAGTAACTTCATAAGGAACCGTGTAAGATTTTATCTCCCCTTGTAGCCTTCCTTAAAAAATGATTTTAGTTGGAATGATTCCACAGAATGGGTCTTCCAAGACTTGAAGAATGCTATGTGTATGTTGAACCCATGAAATAACTCTTTTTGTCATCACTTTTTGTTTCTCACCTTACCTATCATAGCCATGAATGTCTATCATATTCATTATCTATTCCTTCATTGCTACCATTTTTGGATACAATAATGTTTTAAGTTACAAGGGATGAAACCAGGTAAAAAGTCCATTTCTTTCTATATTTTCATTAATTCTCTTTGTAAAAGAATTCTAAAAATGATAGTTAAAGAAACATGACTATTCTACAACCATTACCAAATTATGTAGCCAAATTGCGGGTTCATATAGCTATAGGTATGGAGCAGTGAAAATATGAGTTGGACAAGATAAGAAATTAGGTCCTTCATCTTTTTCACCTATCAAATCTCATCCAATGAATTCCAGGTCAGCAATGAAGTGAAGTCAATGGCGCGGTCAACGAAAATAGGCAGAGTATAATAGAACATGGGTTTAGTTGTGAATTGAGTCTAAGGAAATCGCCTAGATATAATATCGATATGTTGTTTGAGAAATTCATGCGTGCAACTATTAATTTCTCAAATGTGGATGCAACATACTCTTTTCCATTCCTAGAAATCCTAACTATAAATCGTTCTGTTATGAAATCAACATAATGAGTTCAACAATTCTTGCTTTCAAAATTGTAAAAAGACCCAGGTTTTTAATGTTGGGAGATAATATTGATTTTTGTATGGAATACATTATAACATCCTAATAAGAAAGTGTTTTTGTTGATTCAAACATTTTTTTATGCATTTCATGAATGAGCTTATAATTTAGATTTGAATTTGAAATTTTTTCCTTCGATAGTTTAGTTCATCAACATGGAACTGAACCAGGAGGGCCCCCATGTTAGGTTATGTTTCCCTTCTTTTACTTGTTGTATTTTTGCAATAGTTAACTAAGTGTGATTTAGTGTTTTATTTAAGTGTAGTGTGAAGATACAGTATTGGTTGCTCATATAAATCATCAAATTGATAATTTACTTGTTTCAGTTGTAGGCTTGCTCATATAAATCATCAAATTGATCATTGATTGTGACAATTAATGACCAAATATATGATCAAATTAATGACTAAATATATGACCAAATTAATGATCACAAGACAAGCTATAAATGACCAAACTAAAGATAACCACATTTTTGGTCACGTGATAAGAGACCGAAAATTAGCCACCAACAATTGCCAAATCAAAAGTGGTCATTTATATGCGGATTTTGGTCATTTGTTTGGTCACTTATCTCTCATTTTGTACTAGTGGAATTGGGCAGATGGGGAGTAAAATATATTTTCCTCTTTGCGATAATGTTGGGTGGAAGGAACTTGTGGCATCTTACCCAAGGGAACTTGCTATGGACCAGGGTGATATGATATAAATACTTTCCAAACCTCACTGTTTCCGAGTGGTTTAGGAAACCAAAAAATTCCGCCAAGGGTTCCATAGTTTGGAAGGCCTTGGTAGAAGTGTTCCCACTTGTAGGAGACTAGGTGGATTGGAAAATCGGTAATGAGAAAAATGTACGAGTATGGGAAGACCCATGGATAGGAGCTGGAAATAAATTCAGGCTATCTCCTCCCCTCATCAATTTGTTGAGGAGTAACAACATTATTTTTCTTCAGGATGCCTATACTAGTCTCCCACAACTTAAAGGTCATGCAGGATGGAAAGACGCGACTTCTATAGACATACCTTTATCCCTTCATGATGAATGGAGTCTCTTTATCTCTCAGCTCTGTGAGAATTTTATCATCCTTAACTCTAAAAACGAGGATATTATGTGTTGGTCTCTCAATCCGAGGACGGGTCCTTCATAGCCAAACTGAGTTATAAAACATGGTAGAAGGAGAGGAAAAATTTTCAGCCACAATGGTGGTGGAAGGTCTTATGGAAGTATAAGGCTCCCCTACACTGTAAACTAGCTATGTGGTTATCCTTAAACAACAAACTCTTAACTTGGGATAATTTGGAAAAAAAGAAGTTAACATGGACCAAATCATTGTTTTCTCTGTAAATCAAATTGTGAATCAGCCTCACACCTTTTGTTTCATGCCCGTTTGTAGGTAAAGTTTCAAAGGCGGTAAAAGATAAGTTAAAAGTAAGGGAGGACTGGAATAATGATAATATGGAAGAATGTTTTAAGTTATGGATCCAGGATAGATTGCTAAAGCTTTTTCAAGGTTTACATTGTATTATGGTAGCTAATATTTGGTAGGCACTCAACTCTGCAATTTTTAATGACAAATGGGTTACGCTTGAAGTGGTAGTAGCTCTGACCCTTATTCAGGCTTCTGATTTCAAAGAGGATCAAAAAATTCAAAAGAAGCATATTCCTTCTTTTCTTGCACTAGATTATGTTATTCCTTGGGGCTACTTTGATGGTGCCATCCATAGACATTCGCCTTCCATCGAAGTGGGCGTTGTTCTTTTATTAAATAAGAATCATTATATTTGTATCATGTATGCACCAGGCGGAGGTTCAAATAATAAAGTCGAGCTTATTTCCCTTTGGACCCTTCTAGAGATAACCAAGCATAAGGATATTATAAAGCTTTAGGTGTTGGGAGATTCTAAGATGGTGATTGTTACACATGGAATTTTCACACCTAGGTACCTCGCCCTAAGTGTCGTAAGTGTCATATAGGTGTCCCATACACCTTGAAACCATGGAATAACCTATGTCACAATCCCTAGTCAATGTGGAGGATGGATATATTACATGAAGGACAAAATACCAAGTGCACATGAATTATTATTAAGATTCATGAAAAAGAAATTAATTAAGTGTGAGAATCCACCTCACATTTGGTTTCCTATTTTTTGGGGAAGTTGGAGGATCTCATGGATGGTTGAAATATTTCCTCCTTAAAATCCTTGAGAAGTATTTCCTCCCTAAAATCCTTAAGAAATATTTTCTCCCTAAATATATTTCAGATCCCTTTTTAGTGGATCTGATGAGTGATCCTCTCCATGGTGGTTAAGCCTCCAAATCCTATATAATGAGGGATTTCCATGGATAAGGATAGAAGAGGGGAGTTTAGAGATACCAAATGTATGATCTCATTAGGAATGGTGGAGATTTGAGGTATCAAACCTATGGTCTTTGGAGAAATATTTAAGATATAAAATCTATGATTTTGGGAGCTTCGTGCAAGGGATGGATGAGGAGGACTTGAGGAAATTGTTGCAACTGCATCTACAATCTATAAGTAATCTTCTTGAGTTCTCATATTAATATATTGCTTGGTATATTTCCTTATAACATACGTCTCTTTACATATGTTTGTCTTATCGATGGATTTGATTGGACTAATCTTATAGAGTAGAGTAGGAGTTCTTTGTCTTGTTTTCCATTTCATTGCAGGTGTCAAACAATGCTAAGAATCTTGGAGATCAAGCTCAAGTTGGAGTAGTGAGGACAAACATCGAAATAAGGTGCATCACACTTTCTTCGTTCTCCTTACCTTTCTGATTAGTTATTTAGATTCAAAGGAATGTTAGTGTCCAATGTTAGCATGTTTTTTGTCTTGGTGTAGGGGTCTAGAATCCAAGAGGAGATTCACCTGTCCGCAGGGGAATTTTCCTACAACAAAAATTGGTGAATCCATTGGGGATCGACATTGATTTGTATTTCCTTGGATTTTCCCTTCCCTTTGAACACATTTTATATCAATTTAACTGTTTTTTCATGATCCATTACCTTTCTCCCATCTTCACTAGCATTTTCACCAATTTTTGTGAATTATGGGTGAGCTTTTCTAAGTTTTTTGGCTCTGTTTTGAATTTCTAGGAAGGGTAGTGCTCCCCTGGAGTGTATATCAGAACGATGATCTCTAATCAAAGCTCCCATGTAGTGATTTACAGAGTGCTATAATGCTCTGTTCCCTTGAGTTAGGGAGCACTAGTCTAGTTCTTGGAGGTTTTCTGCCTTCTTCTGCTCAGATTTTTGTTGTCTGTTTTGCAGAAGTCTTTACTCAGACTCTATATGTTGGTTTGTGATGTTTTTTAGGTTGAGATTTTGTACTTATCACTTCCTATTGTCTTTATTGGAGCTTGAAACTTATTCATAATTGTGAAATTGCTCTTTCTTGCTGCTTGTTTTGTCGAGACAGTTCGAGTGATTTCTCTTTCTCACTGTCTTTTCTTGGATTCTTCTCTGCATTTTCTTGTACTCCTTGGATGATTGTTGGTTGTTGAATTCTTTATTGAGTTCTTGTTAGAACAGGTTATCTCCTACTTGTTTTTTTTCAATTCTCATTTCCTTGAGTGCATGCTTTGTTTCAAGCCATTTCTGCTTCATGTCTTTTGCATCTGCATCTGACTCTTTCTTTTAATTGAAAGTAGTGGAGCATTAAAGGATTTTCATTTACTTTCTTTATACATTAGAATCAAACAAAGAATATAGTTGCATTCTTGCTTTTTGAAACTAGCTTACATTTGAAGTAGAGAAATTGCATGGTTTTTGGCATTTTTGGTCTTGATGGGGGGTCTAAGAATCGTGTATTGGTGTACAGTCTCTTTGGCTCATTTTTTGAAGGTATTGATATTGATGAGTTTAATAAAATTTTGGGACATTGTGCATTTGGGAATGATAAACATTTTCTCCTTCTCGTAATATAGCTTTCATCGAAATGAAATATTTTCATTCTCATTTCTTTGCATTATTTAGGGTCGGTCAAAACACCATTTAGTCGACGCCATTTTCCTCTTGAGTAAACAACCTTAAAATATAGCACTTATAAAAAATTTATTAGACATTTTTATATTTTTTGGTAGGAAAACTACATTAGCTTGGGGTGTAGGATTTTGGAATAGGTGTGAAAGATAGATTTCCAAAGCTGTAAACAAACATAGTATCTTGTGATAGGGAGAGTTTAAATCCACTTGCTACATTTTTTCTTGAGAATCCCTTCTAACAAAAGGGTCAATCATGAGGTCGCATTAGGGATAACAGAGTTACTTACCCTTCTTTGTTGGTCTTAATGTAGAGATTGTGCATATTATTGGGGGTCACTTGAGAAGAAAATCATGTGTGGACCTTCTCGAGGCGATTTCGAGCTTAGATACCATGCCCTTGTGCGTGGATCAAACTATTGACTGCTTCCCCAGACATCATTGTCGTAATTGGTAAACTTAGTAGCCTATATCTTTAGGGTCTTTACACGATGTGACTATGGAGGGGCAAGTCTTCACGGTACCTAGAATCGACGTTGGCCAAACTCACTCAGGATCCTTGGAAGGTATACCCACGATTATGTGTGGGAGCTTGCACCAGGGTGTAAGTCCGTTAATCAGGTCGTCAACGTAAATTTTCCACCCACTCTATCTCAGCCCCTTCTTACATTGTTCCCGCGACATTGGATTTCATCACGAACTAGTGCGTTCATTGTGAGAAGGTTTTGTTTGCTTGATTGCTTACTAGATTTTTAGCATGTGTTGTTTGTTTTCCCTTACAGGACTTAAGTTGGATCTTTATTTATGGCGTTAGTTCCCAGAACAACCAATGGAGAAACCCCTGCTCCGAGGGAACATTTTGTTTTTCCTTTCTACGAAAATGTTGGTCCTCTTTACATCACTACTTTGAGCCTTCCAGGTCTCACAATTGGGTTACCGGTATGGTTGTTTTCCACTCCGGTAATCTTGAATGCACTTAGTGCTTCAGATGTAAGAACACCACCCACACATCAACCTCATGTCGACTTTTCGCCTTCTTCACCCGTTAAGTCTCCTTCCCTCTCTCCTTCTTCTCCTAGTGAAAGCTCTAAAGAAAGTAGCTAGGTTGATAAGAAGAAGAAGAAACAAAAACTGAAGAAGAAGAAGAACCCTAAAAGGACCAAGCCTCTAACTACATCAGATGTTGGATCCAAGCAACCAACTACTATTAATCATACTGGGAGTGTTGATGAGATTGATAATACTACAACGAAGAATCCGAAACCTAAATTCCCTTGTAGTCTTTGTAAGGGTGACCACTTTCTGAGGGATTTCCCTGGTCTTCCCAAGGTCTTAGAAATGTGATCTTCCACGTCATCGGCCCTTGATAGACATGTTGGTGACACCCCGTCAACTAGTGACGTTAAGGTTGGTAAGAAGAAGACAACTATCAAATTTCCTTGCATGTTATGTGAATGTGGTCATTACTCTCACCTTTGTCCTCGTATGGATGAGGCTTCTTCTCTTTTGAAAAATCTTCAACTTCCAACTGTTTATCGTAATATTTCTCCCAATCCGTCGTTATTTGATGGTCTGGTCAATCCAGTTCCATCCTCGGTCAGTCCAATTGATCAGGTGGTCAATATGGTTTCATCCTTGGTTGAACCACTAACCAAAGTAGTTGATCAAGTTCCATCATCGGTCAACCCCACTCTTCATCTAAAGAGTGAACCCAAAGTGGTCAATCCAATCTTGTCATCAATCAATCCCACTCCTCGTCTAAAGAGTGGCAAAGTGGTTTCTCTAGTTACATCATCAGTCGACCCCACTCCTCCTATGAATAGTGCCAAAGTGGTTTCTCCGATTACATCATCGGTCAATCCCACTCCTCCTCTAAAGAGTGCCAAAGTGGTCATTCTGGTTCCACCTTTGGTCGATCCCACTCCTCCCTTGAAGAGTGGAACCAAATTGGTCGACCTGATTCCACCACCACTCGATCCCACTCCTCAATTAAAAAGTGAGGATGTCGCTCAGGTTTACCTCATTAATATTGATTCAACCAAACAAGGGGGCACTCTGCCTGTCTCGATGGCACCCCCTTCAAGCAATCATATGATTTATATCGATTGGAATCATTTGACAAAACCTCATCTTCCCTCTTACGTTCCTTTCCAAATCAATGTGCAAGTTTGTGATAAGAATATTCCTAACACTGTAATAGACAAAGGTGCTTCTGTTAGCATCTTATCTATGAATACTTGGCAAGCTTTTGGTTCCCCGCGGCTTTCACCCATGACTCAAAATCTGTTGACCTTTGACAGAAGAGCTAGTCGACCTTTAAGGATCCTTCCTCAATTTATGGTTACTTTGGGAGGAAAAACAATCTACGTTGATGTAATGGTAGTTCACGACCCCTTGGACTTTAACCTACTCCTCGGGCGAGACTATGTCTCTGTTATGAGAGCTTTTATGTCCACTCTTTTTAGAATGATTTGTTTCCCTTACAACGGAAACATAGTAATGATTGACCAACTTTCATTCATTTACACTCATCTGATGGTTAATCATCCTCCTTCCCTGAACGGTCCTTACATGCCAGCGATGTCCGCCCCACCACAGGTAAATTATGTGACGACCTTCCCCATCCATTCAACCCCACATGAGAAGGAATCCCTCCCTTATCCTGACTTAGATCTAGTAGTTGACATGGTCATCTCTTCAATAGGGCTATTATATCCAAATCTCCCTACCCTTATTGAGGTCATCGACATGTTTTCCTTTCAGAGTGTTTTTCTTCCATCTAGTGAAGATCTCTAGGAAGCCATGGTTGACATTTGTCCCTTGACATGTATTCCTTCCAGAGAATTTTCCTCTCAGAAGCCATAATCAAGGAGAAGCTATGAGCATCATTTTCCTCTCTGTAGCAAGCTCGTTAAAAAATGAAACAGAAATATGGGGATTGAACCCGGAGCCATGAGCATACTTATTTTCATATGTCAAGTTCGTTAAGAAATAAATAAGTCACCTCTCATACTGAGTCAAGTCTTTTCACTAGATCTCCTAGATATCGAGTCAAGTCTTTAGCTATATCTCGTAGATGTTGAGTCAAGTCTTTTGTTAGGTCTTGTATTTGAACCTTCATTTTTTCCGCCCTTATCATTTTTCTCCATCTAGTACAGAAATTGGTGACAACCTCAAATTCGACGAATGAAATGAAGCTTGGGGGGGAATGTCTCCAACCTTTGATTATCATTCTGGATTTATGCCAGTAGCTTTTAAAGCTAGGGGCAGAGTACCAACCATCCATGGGTATCCCTACCTTTGGAAATTACGTTGGGAATTTACAAGCATAGTTTAATTTTGTTTCAAGCTTGTGTAAAAATGAAACCAATACCGAGCTTAGTCTTTTTTCTTTCTCATTCTCGTAAAAACATGAGAATGTAACTGAGTAGACTTTATTACTTTTTCGGACTCGTAAATGTTATACGAAAAAGGAACCCCCTGGAGTCTCCTCTAATATTTTTTCAGACTCTCTAAACATGAAAATATTGTTGAGTGATATTGCTTCCTTTCACACTCGTTAAAAGGTTTGAAATGGCGTCTTTTTAGTGGTAGTTTATCGCTTTTACGGCCTCGCAAGACTAAAATTCTGAAAAATGACAACCCTGGAGTTGCCTTTAAGTTCTTTTCAGACTCTCTAAACATGAAAAACCACTGATTTTTCCTTCTCTAGACTCACTAAACTACACATTGAAGGGCCCATATGGGAACGAATCCGTACTTCTTCTAGTTCGTTAAACAAAGGAAGAGGAACTTACTGAAGGTGAGTTATATCGAGCACATGTTACCCTCCTCGAGATCGTTAAAATAAAAAGAGGTACTCATCTATTTGGGTGGGGGGGGAATTAAAGGAAGTGGGTCAAGTTTTTTGAGAGTCTTTTATGGCATCTTTTGTCACCCTTGAACATGGCACCTATTTGTGTCTCGTCTTACAGTTGGGTAATCTGCTTGTCTCTGAGTCATACCAATTCCATGTGTCACCATACTTTTTCGTCAAGTTGAAGAGTTCTATTATTGTCGTCACATTACATTATTGGTACTCATCGAGTCAATTATTCCAAGTCAGTTGTCATGCCTCATCATGTTCAAGGGAAATTTCACTTCAAACCATCCATCTGCAGTATTGTCAGTTTCCATGTCCCGTGTCAGTTCATACTCATTTGATTCACCATCTTACATCACTTTCTTATTTCAGTTTCGTTTCATTGATAGGGGATACATAAAGGTCCTCCTTCGACGAGTCTTTTCCTGTTGACTTCAACACATCATCCAAGAATGAGACTTAGAAACCAATTACTACCTTGGGACCTGCATGCCTCAATGGAAAGTCTCCTTGCCTCCGATAGTAGGTTTATATCATTGACCTCTGATCGGATGATTCCACGAATGTTTGACTTCAACTCATTTATTCACATTCGTTGGATTGCACTAGGGTACCTTGGGATTCATTGACATCACTGGTGATTTCCCTCGCACTTGTTAATGATTTACCTCAATGACCGGTAATCAAGTGGTTTCTACCATGTTCGACATCAAAAAATCTATTCACATGGCTAGATTCGTAACACATCGGGATTGAGACGAAGACCCTGGGTTGAGCATTCACTCTAATATCTACTTTGTCCATGTTGTGAAAGGAGATCATTTGAGCATGATGATATATATACTTTCATATAGATGCACATTGTATTGGTCTGTGGCTATGTTTTATCATCTCATAGCTCCATTGTGTATTTCTCATGGCTACGATCAGTTCATGTCATGGAGGTATGGATCCACATTGTATCTTTGGTGGCCGTATCCTTAGTCAATATTTTTCATGGATCCACAGTGTATTGGTTGGCAACCATGCTTTGAGTCATCTCGTATTCCAAGCATAGGTATGCCTGCCTCGGAAATGGAACATATATTAATAATGTTTGATGGTTGTTTGCATCTTCTTCCATTTTCTCCAACTCCACACCCTTGCATTAAATATTTGTAAAGTGTTTCAACCATCAATTTCTCTTCTGACCTCACACTTTAGGGGACATTCTGTTACACATGAAATTTTCACATTTAGGTACCTCTTCCTAAGTGTCGTAAGTGTCATATAAGTGTCTCATACAACTTGACACCATGGAATAACATACGTCACAATCCCTAATCAATGTGGAGGAGGGATATATTACATGAAGGACAAAATACCAAGTGCACATGAATTATTATTAATATTCATGAAAAATAAATTAATTAAGTGTGAGAATCCACCTCACATTTGATTTCCTATTTTTTAGGGAAGGTGGAGGATCTCATGGATGGTTGAACTATTTCTCCTTAAAATCCTTGAGAAATATTTCCTCCCTAAAAACCTTTAGAAATATTTTCTCCCTAAATTTCTTTCAGGTCCCTTTTTAGTGGATCTGATGAGTGATCCTCTCCATGGTGGTTAAACCTCCAAATTCTATATAATGAGGGATTTCCATGGAGAAGGATAAAAGAGAGGAGTTTAGAGATACCAAACTTATGATGTCATTAGGAATGGTGGAGATTTGAGGTATCAAACCTATGGTCTTGGGAGAAAGCTTTAGGATATCAAACCTATAATTTTGAGAGCTTTGTGTAAGGGCTAGACGAGGAAGACTTGGGGAAGTTGTTGCAACTGCATCTACAGTCTGTAAGTAATATTCTTGAGTTCTCATATTAATATATTGGTTGGCCTATTTCCTTATAACACATGTCTCTTTACATATGTTTGTCTTATAGATGGATTTAATTAGACTAATTTTATAGAGTAGAGTAGGTGTTCTTTGTCTTGTTGTCCATTGCATTGCAGGTGTCAAACAATGCTAAGGAGCTCGGAGATCAAGATCAAGTTGGAGTAGCGAGGACAAACAACGGAATAAGGTGCATCACACTTTCTTCCTTCTCCTTCTCTTTTTGATTAGTTAGTTAGATTCAAAAGAATGTTAGTGTCCAATGTTAGCATGTTTTATGTCTTGGTATAGGGGTCTAGAATCCAAGAGGAGATTCACCTGTCCGCAGGGGAATTTTCCTACAACAGTGATTGACTAGGATCAAGGAAAAGTCTTCATCCAAAACATCAACATGTCCAATATTATGAGAGATATTAGACTCTATTTCCAGTCCTTTGAATGGCTCTCTTTTCAACACATATTACGAGAACTTAATGTTAAAGCAGATGAGCTTTCTAAAGAAGCCTTACTTCTGCAAAGAGGTGTTTTCGGTTACTACAAATATTTTGAAGGCACTGAAGCAGAAGCAATGGAATTTATGGCAGTACAATTTTTTTTGTTTTATGGCTAAATAGCTCATTAGCCTAGATGTAGATGAAATATGTTTTTGATACACATGGACATCAAACCGTTTATGGCAATTTTGTAAGCCTCAAACATGTATATTGTTCAAATATATATAAAAAAATTCTTTGGAAAAAAATACACTTGATATGTAACATAATTAATTTTATAAAAAGAATATTAATAATAATTTACTTTTAAAACTTGTTTCAACAATAGAGGTGAAAGCCATTGAAAAAGTATACTTATTATGAATTTAATGTTTTATGTGGGAATTGAATTCAGAAAGATAATAATCATTCTTCCTAACCACTAGAACTAAACTTAATTAACTTACTAATAAATATAATTAAATATAAATACAATTTATTTTACAATTTTATTAAATAAATTTATAATTAAATATAAATACAAATTATTTTACAATTTTAT
>ML822150.1:17155-32761 GCA_009831015.1 Picea engelmannii | reverse complement strand
AACCTTCAATGCCTATACATACATGTCCCATTGAGTGATATCATCATCATAAAGTCCGAGCCTCTGCCCATACAACCATCCTTATTTCCAAATATTGGTTGTGGTTGGGTCCCCAACTTGTGCTAAGTGTATATACCCCTGACATGCTAACAACAAATGAGTCCCAACATTCAATAGATGTCCATGTTTACTTCCTTCCCACAGATCCAATCCAATCTAGACCATCCAGTCTGAACCAATCCTCTAGGCCAGACCATTCCCAATCAACTCAAATGCCTTAATCACTGCTTTCCAAATAATAGACATACCATATATTCTTTTGATTGGATCCCGAAACCAATCAAGAATCGATAGAGGCACAATATATTTATTGTGGACAACTATGGTCCATAGGATGGAAGTGTTGATCAACCTCCAAGTACACTTAGTTGCGAGAGATTTGGAGAAAAGGAATATGTTTTTCAATCCCCATCCCCCTAGGTGCTTCAGAACTGCAATTCTCTCCCATTGGACTCACGACGTGACCTGCTTTTCCTTGTTTCCCCTCCACAAATAGGAAAAACATATTTTCCTTTCTTTTTCCAGGATGCATTTTGGGATCCAAGATAAGGACATCCAATAAACTGGGATTGCCTCCAGTACCGACTTAATCAGTACAAGCTTCCCATCCCTTGACAACCACTTATGGCTTCACACCTTCAACCATTTTTCTAATTTTGCAATAAGCCACATCCAGTCTGTCTTCTTGTAGTCATTTGGATTTAACTGAAATCCAAGATATTTCAGCCCCACATCCAGCTCAAGCACCTGAAAGGGGAGGTTTGAAGCAGTGTAATGTATCTCATCTACTTCCAATGATGCAAAATTAATGGAAGATTTATGATCATTGACCATCATGCTTGTAGCTATTTTAAAAAGTGTAATACCTTCACACAATTTATCAATATCTCTCCTTGATCCATCACAAAATATTAAAATATTATCTACAAAGAGCAAGTGGGATATGTACATTACCTGAGAAATTTTTATTCCTTTGAGCCTACCTGAGATCTTTTCCTCCATAAAATGACTAAGACCTTCTACCACCAGAAGGAAGAGAAGTGGGGAAGAAGTGCACCCCTGCCTCAACCCCCTTTCAACATGAAAAAATGAGGTAGCTGAGCCAATAAGCAATATAGAGAAGGAAACAATGGATAGGCATCCCCTCACCCTATTTGTAAATTCCACCCCAAATCTAAGGTGTATCAGTAACATCTTGATATAAGGCCAATTTACCCTATCATATGATTTGGATAGATCTATTTTCACTACTGCCCCTTTAAGTTTTCTGGTTTTCATACTATGCATACCTTCTTGTGCTACCCCAATTACCTCATGTATCTGTCTACCCGCCAGAAATCCAAACTGTTCACTTGAAATATTTCTTGAAAGAATATCCTTTAACATTCTACTAATAAATTTCGATATGATCTTGTAAAGACAGTTGCATAAGGAAATTGGCCAGAAATCATCAAAGGAGGAGGGGTTATCTGTCTTTGGTATGAGGGATATAAAGGTTGAATTGATAGGATCATGAATACGACCATTCACTCGAGATTCTTCCACCACCTTCAATATGTCACACCCCACCAGATCAAAGAAGCCCAGGTAAAATTCAATAGGCCATCCATCAGGCCCAAGACTTTATCCTTTTTGAAAAGAGTGAATGACTTCTAATAACTCCTTCTCCGTGATCACTGCCATTAAATTATGATTTTTCCTCTTCCTCCACAAAACGTGGAAATAACCTGGCTATTTGAACAATTTTTGCAATGGGAGTCCCATCCCGATCCTTGAACAGGTCCTGAAAATGCTCAATACCCATGGAAGCGATTTCTTCAAATGTGTGTACTGCTTCTCCATCCTTCTTCTTTAATTCCCATATTGTATTTGACATTTTCATGCCTTTGGCATATGCATGAAAGAATTTTGTATTCTCATCCCCACATGAAAGCCATAAATCACGACTCTTTAATCTCCACATAGATTATTTTTCCTCCATTAAAGATCTTCTCCTTTTCTCCATCCTAGCCAGATTCTCCTTTTCATCACGAGTAATAAAACCCCGCCTATTACCTTCCTGCAATTCCTGAAGAATTTGTTCAATGTGTCTCAATTCCTGATCCTCCTTAATATGTTTTTCATAAGCCCAAGTAATAGTTGCTTGTTTGATCCTTTTCAAGTTTTCCATAAAATGAACAACTGCATGATTATGATGATCAGGCTCAATAGGGATCCACAATCCTCTAACCATAGCTTGATATTCTGGATCCTTTATCCAACCCTCAAAGAATTTAAACGGACTAGGGGCTCACCTTCCCCTGCCTCTGAGCTCCAACACGATCGGACTATGATTTGATTCACCACCACAAGCAACCCATTGTCTGACCAATTCCATGGACTCAATCAAACCCTCTGCCATCAAGAACCGATCCAATATTTTAGCCACCCTGTCATCTCCAGTCCTTCTATTTCTCCATGTTGGATTAAGTTTTGTGGGTTCAATGTCTAGTAGCCCATGTTGATCCAACAAGTTTATAAAATAATTGGATAGCAGGTCTGAGATTGATATAGGTCCCCAAAATTCCGCAACACCTAAGGAGAAATTAAAGTCTCCACCAATAATGACCTCCCTTTTAGAAAAACAAGAGCACTTAGCAATAGATTCCCAGTATCTTTGCCTGTCTAGATAGGGGCCATAGATGTTTACAAGAGTCATCAAATGCCCCAACTCAGCAGAGAAAATATTCAACCCAATCCCCGAATCAAAACCCCAAACATTCTCACATTTACACCTCTTTAACAACCACCCAGTAGCCAATCCCCCAGAGCATCCCCTCACGTCAATCACAATAAAATCCCATCCAGGAATCAAAGATTCTAAAACTACCACCACTGATTCACTAACCCCCATAGTTTCCTATAGAAAAATTACCTCCGGAGATAAACAATCCACCATCCTTCGCAAAGATGATTTTTTGGATGGGTTTGCCAACACTTGACAATTGAAAGACATGATGTTCATGAGGTAACGTCCCCTTGGGTTTTCTTTTCTCTAAGCAACCATTCGTTGGAGTATTTCCTACCAAAGGACATATCTAATATGGCCTGATCTTGAGTCAACAGAAGGTGATACTTTCTACCCCTTCCTCTAACAGATGAGGAACCACGAGGTAAGAAACCCAAGCCACATCCCTCCAACGTGACCTCACCACCCAATAAGTATTCATATTTTAGAATGGACCTGTTGCGCAAAGCGTACCAGACCCTACTGTCATTCGAGGATGATTTTTTGGAGACCAACGGGGTCACACAAGGAGAGGGGTTAGTTTCTCCTATAGGCAATACCAAAGGAGTAGCTAACAAGGGGGTACTAGAATCTGTAATTGTGGAAGCCCAAGGAGGGATGGGATCAGATTCCCCTAAATTCACAATTGCACCCGTTGAAACCGAAGGTATAACCAAGCTATCCAAAGAGACACTAAGGACCAACGTTCCCAACGAAGAGGTCAAAGGCATGGCTATGGGGGGAGGATAATATTTCCCAATAGTTGGAACCGAACAAGTAGTGGAAACAAGATTTTAAGGAAGAGGGGTAGAATTATCCCTAAGAGGGATGGAACCTGTGGCTCCCAAAACCCCGTCCAAAATCAAAGAATTGGAAAAAGGAAAAGTATTGGTCATAGTGACACCAAAATACAACTTACCCATCAAATCCAACGCTCAATGGATCTCCTTTGTTGCTGGGAGATGGTCCTTTTTTTTTCATAGCATGTACATACAAGCCTTTCCCCTCTGGTGAAAAGGAAGACCTCGGTCACCCCTTATCAACACTTTGAACCTTCACCTTTGCCTCTTTCAACCCCACTACATTAGGATCCTCTAGTGCCGACCACACCTTCTCGACTAGTTGATCATCTATCTTTCTATACCTGGATTTCCCTTTGAAAGGTAAGGTTCATTCCGCTACCCCATGTCCATAAACATGACACCTATGAAATCTAAAGGGTATACCTTCATAGTCCAGTGTCTGGACGAGTGACCCAGACTTTGTTTCAATTACCAACTCCTGTAACAGGCCCGACCGGAGGTCCAGCCGAATCAATACTCTAGCCACCAACATAAGACCAATCTCTTTAAATGACATCTCTGCTTCTATGAAGTTGCCCAACTTGTTCCCAATTGCTTCAAATCGAACATGATTCTAGTACTGCATAAGAAAACAAGGCAGCCACACCCAAATGGGTTCCACATCCACTCTCTCTTTCTTGACATCGAAAGTTGGAGTCCATCGTTTGAGGACAATAAGAGGCCCGACCATGCTCCAAATTTTCTGCAAAACCCAGTTTACATCCTCCTTGGAAGAAAAAATAAAAGCGAACCAACCTTTTCCAGAAGTCAAATGAGTGGCTCATTTGAAATATTGTCTTTCCAATTTGTGGCAACCCATTCCCACAGACAATCTGCACCCAATTTCCCCCCACGTGCTTCCAACCACCTCCTATTCAAAGAAATCCACCACCCTATCCATTGCTATATCTACCCCAAAAACAAGGCTATTAGAACTCTTCCTATCTTGAGCACACTAAGTTCCTCTATGCATAGGTGTCTTTCACCCACCAACACCCTTCAATCCCTTTGTTACCCCTACCTCACTTGACTGATGTGAAATGGGTTTCTCCTGACAGGGGCCTTCCGTCGTGCCCTCCCTGCCTTTCACTTCTTCCCTTGGAATTTTTTCCAAACCCTTCACCACTTCTCCAAAGTCACTGTCGACATCAGTGAGAAAATCCGAGGGAGAAAATGAGATATTGGGTCCAAACCTTGAGGATACCATTGGTATTGAGCCCCAACTTCCCCCGTCGAAATTTTCCCCATAACTGGGGCTACTGCATCTCGAGCTAGACTCCCCTAGAGATGGGAACAATCCCGAGACAAGCCCCACATCACCAATCAGTCCCCCAGATTACCCACCAACCAAACTCGAGTTGGGTTCCAACACTTCTGAAATCATCATGTCAGTATTGGGTGAATACTCTAAGCCATGATCAACTGACAACAAGGACTTTGAACCCGCAATACCACCATCCGACACTACCCAGGGTTCATTGAAAAAAGGCATTGTTATCCTTGCCGTAAGATTCCCCCAAGCCACACCGATCTCTATTGCTTCATCCATAGCCTTTATCGCTGCCACGCCAGAAGATTGAGCTCAGGAATTTAATTATTTCATTGACTTCAGAGGGAATTTCTTCCCCCACCGTGATTAAACCTCCTACCCTAGATTAGACCCAATCCCCACCGAGCATGGAGACCAAGGTACCAAAAACCCTACCTTCCCAGTATCAAAGACTCGTGACATTTGTCAAGGGACAATTTGGTTGTTGAGAAGACAACCTTCATTTAGCTATCATTTTTAGAATGCTTTTACAAAGAGAATTAATGAAAATATAGAAAGAAATGGACTTTTTACCTGGTTTCATCCCTTGTAACTTAATACATGATTGTATGCAAAAATGGTAGCAATGGAGGAATATATAATGAATATGACATGTATTTAGAGCTATGATAGGTAGGGTGAGAAACAAAAAGTGCTGAAAAAAAAGAGTTATTTCCTGGGTTCGACATACACGTAGCATTCTTCAAGTCTTGGAAGACCCATTCTGCAACATCATTCCAACTAAAAGAATTTTCTTAAGCAAGGCTATGAGGGGAGCTATAATCTTACCATGGTTCCTTATGAAGTTTCTATAATAAATAGTGAGACCAAGAAAAACTCCTAAACTTTTAAGAGTTCTTTGGCAAGGCTAATCCTTCATCGCTTCGATTTTCTTTAGATTTACACACACACACACTATCATGATTAATGATATGGTACAAATATTCCACTTTGGAGACACCAAAGGCACATTTGGGTCTCTTGAGAAAGAGTTGATGATCAACAAGTAGTTGTAAGACTTGGTCCAAGTAGTTTTTGATATCAAAGAAATGACTAAGACGGTTCGACTAGACCTACTCCCTCTTATTTAAATAATGAAAAAAAGACACAAGGGTTATTCTTTGCTATCATTTTTTTTTAGTACAAGCATTTATCTGAAGCATTTCCCTCACTTTTCTTCTTTCTCAATCTATAAATCACCCAGTCTTATCATTCAAAATGTTGTTTGTATACAAAGCTGATTTCTGATTACTTATTTTTTGTCTTCCAAGTTACCTTTGCTTCATATATGGTCCAAGTGAGTTTCATCCTAACCCTCTAGGGTGAATGCATTTTCTATTTCTCATTTAATTATTAGGAATATTGTGTAGTGCCAAGTTGTTTCACACATTTTATTTGATATTGAACGGTCAATTTGTATTTATTTTTGAAATCCCATAGAGAGCTATCTTGGGGCTCATTAATTATGTGGTTTCATATTTCTATTTGAGAATGAAATATTGAGAATGATTTTCCTTTACATCCCTATTATATGATTTTTTCTAAATCATTTAAAGTTCTCTAGGGGGATAGTCTTTGTTAATCTTTGTTTTGTTCATTTTTCTCCAGACATATCATTGTGTCTTTCCATGATACAAGGATGGATATGATGCAATGCTAGAAAATTTTGTTTCTTTCTGATTTGAAATTCTCTCTTTTCAATATGTTCTCTGCTTGTTCCACGCTCAGGCATTAGTGTAATGAATGATAAAACCATTGTTTATAAATTTGGATAGAATTATTATTTGAGCAAAAAATAGATGAGTAACACCTCTTAAAAAACATACAGGGTATCTCTAAATATCTACGAGAATACCCTACGAGGTTGTCTCCTCTCCTTGGTAGGAAAAGAGATTAACACAATCATGATGTCTCTCTGGTATTTCTTAAGTCTTGTATAAGACTTCTTAGAGACCTCAACCCTACATCAATTTCAATCTTTATGTTTGTTAGTTCTAGGTTGGGGTTTATTGTGTCTCCATGTGGTGATGTTGGGTTCTAGTTTTCTCTAGGCTGCATGTCAATTATGTACGCTACAATTTAATAAAGGGAAAATTAAATTTATTTATTTTTTATAATTTAAACAAATTATGAAATAAAAAAGAAAACAAATTCAATCAAAATGCTTACCTGGAACCAATTGATGACCATGTCAGTAGAATCTACCAGTGATTTTTCAATCTGTCCTCAATTTTCACTCGTAAATTTTCTCAATAAATCTTAAAACACATGGCAGGGTCTATTGGTGAAATGGACCGAACACGAGATTTCAAAAAAAATTGCC
This sequence comes from Picea engelmannii, assembly GCA_009831015.1. Lineage (NCBI taxonomy): Eukaryota > Viridiplantae > Streptophyta > Pinopsida > Pinales > Pinaceae > Picea > Picea engelmannii. Next base: position 25,460 of record ML822150.1, on the reverse strand, counting down.
AACAAGAACACGCACACATTCCTAGAGCACGTTTGCATTCTCAGGAACACACACTCATTCTCAGGAACATGCACACTTTCTTCGGAACACACAATGATGCATTCTCAGGAACATGCACAAGTTCTCAGGAATGCACACTTATTCTCATGAAATTCCTATGTGGCATTAATTTGGCAGCCTCAGTACTCACTCAAGGAATGTCGAAGAAGTATTCTCATGGACGTGTATGCATTTATTAGAACGCAAGCATGTTTTTAGGCACCCCATTTACACCTTTTTTTACCATCATCTTTGTATGAGAAGAAATACATACAATGGTCGAAGAAAGTACCAACACAACATATCAATAAACATCCCTCCATTATTTACATAATCAATTCAACAAGTCACATAACTATACAAACAGTCCCTTGAATTTGTGTGCAAGTTTCTCAAATCCTGCATGTGCACATCGCATAAGCCAACACAATTGAATCTGCACAACTTGTGTGGTCTGCGCGACTGTCTTCACAACAACCTGCGCAGATGCGGAAACAACACATTAATGCATTTGGTCGGGCCTCAACCACTTCCAGATTGAGGTGTACCTTGAAAAGACACTCAAATCGGTCTGAAATCCAGCCTTGGGGCTATGGAAAGGATGGGTGGTACTTCCAAAAGAGCCTCGATTCACACTAGAATCAAATTATGTAATAGCTTGTATTGGTGCTATAAGTACATGCTTGGGGGATGCAAGAAAAGAAGGAATTCATTAGTATTGTTATGTTGCTCATTTCCCTTTGGAGAAGCCATTTAGTCTCTCAAGAGCTACTTGAGCATTCATAGCAAGTGTTATACTCTTCACCTCTTGAGGATTTTAACAAATAAGTTTTTCACCATTGTTAGGAGAGTAGAACTCTATTGTGGGGGACTCAAGAGCCCTCCCAAGGAGAAAGAGGGGATTCGTAAATCCCCATACTTCTTCTAGGTGTTACTAATTCGAAGACCAATCCTATTGGAAGCTATTCCTTGTGTCATTTTCGTGTTTTCATTTGAGTTATATGCATGCTTAATTTAGTTTTATTTTATTTTTATTTGTTTTTCTATTTTATCTTTGGTTGATTCACTAATCAACTAACCAACTTTTGTGTTGTCTTGTTGGCCTAACTAGATAGTTAAGTGCATTGTTGTTGCTCACCCAAGTGGCAAAACAAGCACAACACCCATGTAATAGTGTCAAAGGATTTTCTGAAATCATCAAAGTAAGAAAAAATATTTGATTTTTTGTTATGACAATTTTCAACAATAATATTAAAAGTATAGCTAATTTTCTGGATGAATATTGTGTAGGAAAACTCCTACACACTTTTTATCTACATAATTATCTAACATTATGAGTAATTGTGGAAACCTACATACTCAAGTAAGAATATTGTCAACTGTCTAGTGTTTTCCCCTAAACCTAGCTTGGCCTTTAGCTCATTTTTTTTTTAATTTAGTCACTCAATAATTTTCTTTTCTAAAGTAATTGCAAAAAACTTGACCAATAAAGGGAAAATCACAATAGTTATAAAGTTAAAATGATTGGTTTTGATCCATCTCTAAGGATAGATATTAAATAAATACATCCTACCTTATCCTCATTTTAAAGGGTGGTCTTTTGACCATTGATAATAAGCTTATGATCGAGCACTTATTGTATAAGATAATTAAATTCAAATGCTTATTTAAAAAAAACAATTAACATTTTTCATTCTTTGATTTTATTTCCATTTTTTTTTCTTTTTAAAGTGTATTTTTTTAAATAATAATAACAAAATTTTTAAGGGAAGGTGAGGGAGGACTGTTTTTTTAATATTTAAAATGGTTGTGTGTGGGTGAGTGTGTTTTCCTTGGGTTTTCCCCCTCTATCTATTGTTTTTACTATTTTATTTTAATTATTTTCCCTTTTTTTCATTCAAATTTTTCTTATGATTTTATTTGCAACAATGTTGGATTTTAGGTCACAATTTTAAGCTTGAAAAAAAGGTGCTACTGGTAGCTTCTCTTTTCAATTCAAGGATTGACTTTAAGATTCAAGGTTCTAGTTGTACCTATTTTTAAGGCCATGGTTTGAAATAAGTTGCAATTTTAAGTATGAAAAAGAAAAAAATGCTACTTGTAACACCACTTTTCTATTCTTATGTTGATTTTAAGATTTTGGTTGGAATGCTACTAGTTGTTAAGGCCACAAGTGTAGAGAAGTTGTAATTTTAACCCAAAAAATAATGGGTGCTACTAGTTACACCAATTTTCAATCCATGGGTTGGTTTAAATTCCTTGTTAGCAACATTGTGGACCAACAATGAAAATGTTTGTAATTTTAACACGCACCCCCCCCAAAAAAAAGGGCACTATTGATAGTACCACTTTTTAAAATAGGCATAAAAATAACCACTAAATGCACTCTCTAAGAAAAAACGAACTCTTGAAGGTTCTAATTAAGTAGGTAACTATGTTTTGATAACAAGCTACAATAGTCAATGGGAACCCAATGGGACTTGGTGGAACCTCAATTAAACTAGAATGGAAAGGCCTCAAGGTGAACTCCACATAAACTCCACATTGGAACAACCTTTCGAACAAATTAAACTAACCCAATAAGCTTCTAAACTAGGAATATATACAAGACATATTATATGTTTAGATCATGGGGTCATTACACTTATCCCCAAAGGCTCAACATTCATTCAATAAGGGTATTGCAAGTGTGGTAATTTTTTTGAGTCCATATGCTTTATTTTGGTTATATGTGTCAAAAATTAACATATTGTTTTTTCTTTTAATGATAACATACATGTTTCTCCTAACTTGTAGACTAAGGGGTTTGTATTTTAAATTATAGTTCCTAGAATAGAATCGTTTCTCAACTTTGTTTGAAGAAGCTCAAACCTCAAACTAGAAAATAGAGAAAATTAATATTTATACCAATATTGTGAAGAACACTTACTCAATTTCCAACTCCATAATTGAATTTCCATAACATTTTAAAGAAGAGGGTCTTCATGTCTCCTATTACAAGTTTCAACACTTGTTCCAATTATAACTAAAATCAAATTCAAGAAACTTGTAAAAAATAAATTATTTTTAATTTACTCTATTAAATGTAATAATTATATCTCTATAACTATTAGTATTATTTTTATTTTATTTATATTAACTTCCATTTTAAAATAATTACAAAATTTATTTAGAGTATCAATACATCTTTGCACACCATCCTTGTACTTATTAATAACACAATATTCTCTTCATAAATTAACAATAATAAAGGGTAACATATGATTTATATTCTTCTTTTCCCATTTTCAATGATCAAATATTTTTTTTTTAACAGAAACGGTTAATGGATTTTTGTATTAATAACAGTGGACATGCCACTGGGTTCATTACATCGGTAAAAATTTGCTTGTAAACTGGAAAACAAATGCTTAAATATCCTAACTCAGTACTTAGTTACAGAAACAAACTATTTTAGCAAGCCTGATCGGCTTCATGTCATTACATCACTTCTTGGTTAGAAGATTTTTTTCTTTTTTGACACCATTTTCCATTCATTGCTTTGGTCCATAGATTGACTTTCCGGCTGGCCTGGACGGTCTTCCTTATCCGCTAGGTCTGCCCAACTTGAAGTCTGGGGTTCTTGTTGAGTGGGCGACTTGGGAGTGTCTTCTGCCTGAGCTTTCCCCTTAGTAGGGGTTTTGATTTTGGCTTCAGCTTCTGCTTCTTCTTCCGCTTCAAGGGCCTTACTTTCAGAGTGTGGATTTGTTGGCACCCCCGTCCACCAGATGGGTCTTTGGCTGGACGACCTTTTTTTCCCGAGTGGTTTTCCACAGTTGCGAGTTAAGTGCCCTGTTTTGAAGCAATTCCTACACCTGAAACTGAGATTCTCATAGTCAAGTTTTTGGGTCTTTGAGTATTCCTTGCCTTGAAGAATAATTCCAGCTGGGAAACCTTTGGAGAAATCCATTTCCACGCAGATTCAAGCGAAGGTGGAGCGGGCTGGCTTGGATTTCAGACTTCTGCAGAGGAACTTGTCGAGGCCATTGCCAATAGATTGAAGAGATTCATCCCCCCAGAAATGCAGGGGAAAGTAAGGAATTCGTACCCAGACTGGGGCTGAAGAGATACAGTCTGTGGAGGGATCGAAGGCAGGGGTCCATAGTTGCATGGACAAGCCTTCTCTGCCCCGGAACCACAGCCCGAAGTTTAACACCTTGTCTCTGTCGCTTGTAGAATCGAAAACTAATACAAAAAACCCTTTTGCATAGGGGCAGTGATGCAAACCTTCTCCACTCCCCCCCCCGTCGGAGAATGATCGCGATAACCAGGACCTTCTCTAACTTTGGCCCGAAGAGTGTGAATGCTCCTCTAATTCCCTCTCGAGAATTCTCTACCCACAACTTACTTCTTACTAATCTCCCTTATCTAATCGGGAAATCGGAATTCACTATCTCGCGAATTCTGTAGTCACAACCCTTTACCTTGCGATTCTCTGAACCCCGACGTGGGTCAATTGTTGACTTTCTTCCCCTTCCTATCGGTATTTTCTCTATTGGCGAATCGCTACTCGCGATGCCAACAAATCGAAACTCAAATCTCCGAAACCCGATATGCCAATTCTCCGATGACACCTACCTTCGTTGCTGATGCTTGGACCCCACACACCTATAGCGATCGGGAAATCACAGATCGGGAATTCGCAGTTTCCGTGGCACCGTTTCACGGGACCTCCTAAGTCCTGAACCCCGATATGCGATGCCACCTATCAATACCACCCACTATCACCGTGGGACCAGTCGTAATTCGGGACTTCGCGAATCCTCCGCGATCCCTTCGACACCAAAAGTTCCAAAGTGTCGAACCCCGATCCTTCAGGATCTTGCGCCACGTATCTCCACTGAGTTCAACGGTCCTGATCTTCTCGAGAAATCGCTAATCGCGATTTCGTCATATAAGATTTCCACGACCACGGAAACTCCGATATCCCGATGAGTCGAGTCTCGATAACTCTCCTCCTTGTGCGCCCACACTTAAACCCTGCGCAAATTATCCGGAATTTGATGGCTGGCGGGATTTTGCTAATCTTTCTGGGGAATCCTAGCCTTCGACTCCTCCTCCTTTATGCTTCTTTGAAGCGACAAAGTATTCCTGCCGAGACTTGTTCTCCAAGCCTGTGCTTGCAGCTCCCACTCGAAACTCTCTTTGGCACGAACCTTCTACGTTCCCGCTTGATGAGATCACAAAGGTTCTATCCCTCTTGAGCTTATCCTCGCTTTACAAGTCTTTATGAGGACTTGTTGCACGCCCTCCTTGCGGCAAAACTCCAAATACGACTAAGTATTGGAACTCTTCGATCCTGCGCACTCCTGCAGCAGAAATCCTTCAACTCTTTGCTCAGAATCGAAACTCTAAGTCTTCGTCCAGCCTGCGCACGCCTTGCACGGCTCTGGTGTCAAATCTGCACTTCTGAGATGAATAGAAACAACAACTTGCTCTAATTGAACCCTACAGTCACGCACTCTTTGTGGACAGATTCAACTACACTCCTTGCAAGAATTCTCTGGCTCAGTTAGAGAAACAATTGAAACTTATTCACTCATTCTCTCAGACTTCAAATCAACCATGAAATCACATACACAACATATAAAAGCAAGTGCATAACAAGAAGCAAATACTCATGAGCATAACATCAACAATACACAGAGAATAACACAACCATGGAATTGAATCAAATATTTTCTATTAATTCAATATCTGTACATGGTGGTTCTGCTCACAATTTCTCTGCTCTGCTCTCTTCTTGCTCCTGTTTCTCATATGTTACAATGTACAAAGGAGGGTTTCTATATCCCGTTTCCCTCTCGAATTCTAAAGCTATCAAATCTACAATAAATTTCCTATCTACCAACATTAAATCTATTAAATGCCTCAACTACCTAAGGACGAGAGCTTAAAGGCTCAAGGTCCCTTTTACAATACAAGTGCGCTTCTTTATGAATGAATTCATTAAAGAGCGACGCGACAATTTTCAAGTATTTCAAAATGTGTGTTGGCGCTGTCCAGCTGTCCTTTCTGGTCCATGCGCTGGCTCGCTTGATGAGTGAGCGATGCTCCTGCATCATACTCCTCGGCTTGAAAATATTCATGGGCTCCTGTCCATGATCTCCTGCATGGTCTGTCCATGCTTCTGTATAACTTCCTCAGTCTCCCAGCTGGAATCTTCCACTGGGTGGTTCTTCCATTTCACCAGGTACTCAAAATACTACTTCCGCCTGGTCTTTCTACCCACTCGTTTGTCCAGTATGCATTCCATCTGTGGCTTTTCTACAACTAGCAATTGTTTCACCCACTGGATCACTGGTTCCTCAGTTCCAGTCTTTGCTTCTCCAGCCCTGTATGGGTATAAATATGAAATATTGAATATCAGAGATATCCCGATGCCTTTCGGCAACTCAATCTCATATGCATTTTCCCCAAATTTCTTCAGGACTTTGCACGGCCCAATTTTCTTCATTTTGAGCTTGTTATATGTTCCCCTTGGGAACCTTTCTTTCCTCAGATGTGCCAGAACAAGATCACCAACTTCGAACTGAAGCTGTCTCCGATGCTGATCTGCTCTGCGCTTATACTCTTGATTTGACTTCTGCAGTCGTTGCTTCACCTTGGTGTGAAGTTCCTCCATCGCCTCAGCGAATTCTTCTGCGCTCGCGCTGCTAGTCGCACTTTGTTATGACTCTCTGAGTTCAGAATCTCCCCTCGGTTGTGTTCCATACACAATCTGAAATGGACTCTTGCTTGTACTCCGATTCAGCGAATCGTTGTATGCAAATTCTGCCTGTGGCAATATGTTGTCCCAGCTGCTATGGTGCTCTGTCACTAGGCTTCTCAAAAAGTCTCCTAGACTTCTGTTGACCACCTCGGTCTGTCCATCTGTATGCGGATGGTAAGATGAACTAAACGCCAAGTTAGTCCCTAGATTCTTCCATAGCGTCCTCCAAAAATGACCTATGAACTTTGTATCCCTGTCCGAGACTATGCTTCTCGGCAATCCATGCAATCTGACGATTTCTTTGAAAAACAAGTTTGTGATGTGCGTCGCATCGCTGGTCTTCTGACACGGTATGAAATGTGCCATTTTAGAAAACCTGTCCACCACCACAAAGATGGAATCAACCCCTCTTTGTGTCCTCGGCAAACCCAATAAAAAATCCATGCTGATTGCCTCCCATGGCCTCTCGGGTATGGGCAATGGCTGATAAAAACCCGTGTTTTGTTTTCTCCCCTTCGCGTGTTGACAAATCTTGCATCTGTCAACAAATTTTTTAACATCTGCTCACATGCTCGGCCAAAAATACGATTCGCTCAACTTGGCGAATGTTTTTTCATGACCAAAGTGCCCCGCTAAACCACCATTGTGCTTCTCTTTCAACAGGTTCTCCCTCATGGAGCAATTCGAAATGCACAGTTGATTGCCTCTGAACAACAATCCCTCCTGAATCATATAATCTATCCAGGGGCTCCGATCCCTGAGAACTAGATTCTCAGCCGCTTCATATGCTTCTTTGAGGTCTACATCTCCTGCGTACATGTCCTTCAGATTCTCAGAACCCAAAGTTTTGACTCGAAACTCCTGCAACAGCAAACATTTCCTTCTCAAAGAATCAGCCACTTTGTTAGCAGTCCCTGAAATGTGTTTAATTATAAATGTGAAATTCTGCATATACTCTACCCATTTTGCATGTTTCTGGTTCAACTTCTCCTGTTGACTCACAAACTGCAATGCATGATTATCACTGTACAGAACAAATTCCTTGGGTATCAAGTAATGCCTCCATTTCTTCAATGCTTGTATGATGGCATAAAACTCCTTATCATACATGGAGTATTTCAGCTTCGCTTCATCCAGCTTCTCACTGAAATATGCAACCGGCTTGTCATCCTGACTCAAGACCCTGCCTATAGCATATCCGCTGGCATCACATTTCACTTGAAATGTCTTCTGAAAATCTGGCAACACTAACACTGGTTTCTCTGTAATCTTTCGCTTCAACAGATTGAAGCTCCTTTCAGCCTCCGCTGTCCAATGAAAAGTCTTATGCCGCTTCTTCACTGTGTCCATCATTGCTGCGCTAATTCCACTAAAATTCCGAATGAATTTTCTATAGAAACTAGCCAAACCATGAAAACTTCTCACCTCGAAAACATTTCTCGGTGATGGCCAATTCTTAATCACTTCCACCTTACTTGGATCCATTTTCAACTCATTCGCTGAAATAACAAAACC
>ML822149.1:72840-84600 GCA_009831015.1 Picea engelmannii | reverse complement strand
TTTTCGCTTAACACATATATGTTGCTTGAAGTTCTTGCAGCTGTAGCGACCAATTTGCCCGAGCCTTCTTTTCTTATCTCACACTTTTGTGAATCGAAAGTAACTTATGACATTGGTCACACATTTGAATCATGCTTAAAATATTATGTTTCATATCTTCTACTAGTAGAACATTTTCTGCCTTTTCATTCTTGTTCCCAATTCAGACTGTGCCTTTTCCAATGATTTTGGATGAATCATCATTTCCAAGGGAGACTGATCCATCTCTTTCCTTTCATAATGTAAGAAACTTGTCTCTATCACCTGTCATGTGTTTTAAACATCCACTATCAACATACCAACCACGTTTCTTCTGTTTAGCTTATAGAGCGACTGTGCATTCTTCATTGCTATACTGATCTTGCTTTCTTATCCATGTCATTTTCTGAGGTTCTTGTTTGTGACTCTATTGAGGTTCTTTAGGAGGGTCCTCCATTCTGCAATTTTTGGCCATGTGTCCAGAATGGTTACATTTGTAACATTCTACTTTCGTGCTCAAAGATTCAAACCTGTTGTAACTTCTTTTCTGTGTTTCACCAGGTCTTCTTGAATAACCCCTTTGTGTATGGCTCTCAAAGTAGTTATTTTTCCTGTTGTTATCTCTGCAATTTACAGCTTTATGTCCAAAATTATTACATGCATAACATAAACCAAAAAATATAGTTTGATACCTGGTAGTTGAAGATCTTATGAAAGGAAGTGCTCTTATGAATCCTTTTTCTTCTCGAGGCTTGTCTATCTGTTGTTGATTCTGAAATCCGAATCTTCTCGGTGGAGGAGTGTCCCTGTAATCTTCCTTGTATATCTTTTTATCCCCTTTGATTGTTTCTGCATAAATTTTTGGATTTGTTTCTTGCTCTGTTGTTTTGGAGCTTTATCCCTTTTCTGTCTGATTGTATCCTAGTCCGAACTTGTCAAGAGAAGATTTTTGACTGCTGATAATGTCATCCAAAACTTTTGAGCTATTCTGCATATTTTTCTTTTGAATATCCTTTCTTAGTGTGACAATCTATGCTTCCAGGTTTCCAATGATCATGTCCTTTCCTTATAGATATTCTTTGAGTTCTTCTTCAATTCTTTTATCTTCTTCTATTTGAACCTTCAATTTTGTGATCATTTGTTCTAGTTTTTGAGTGTCTTTTTTCTTATCTAGTTCTGCTTCTAGTTTCTTGTTTTTCTTATTTTCTCTTCTGATAACTTCTATGGCACTCATTAATTCTTCTATGAAGTCAACTTCTGCCTCTTCATATGCTTCTTCATATTCTTCTTCAGAGTCTTCTTTATCAGAGTCTTCTACTGCCATGAATAGAACTCTCCCTGTTTCACTATCACTGACTTCATCTTCATCTGATGATGAGATGTCTTCTTTGGTATAAAATTTTTTCTTGAAAACTTTCTTTGTAGGTCTTTTACCCTTGTATGTTTGTCTACCTTTTGAGTAACCTTCATCATTTCTCTTTTTCTTATGAGGACATTTGTTAGCAAAATGACCAATACCATCATAATTAAAACAAATTAAAGGAAGCTTACCTCTGTAGCTACCATTGGTTCCCTTGTTCAGTCTTTTGACGAAGTTTTCCACTTCTTCATCATCTTCCAAGACGTCACTGCTGCTGCTATATTCTTCTTGTTCCTTTTTCTTTTGCTTTGATCTTTTGGATGCTTTGAAGGATGCTTCTTTTACATCTGGATTTTCCTGTTCAGTTCTCATCTCATATGCTATGAAGATTCCATGCAGTTCATCCATGCTTATTGAGTTTAGATCCGATATTTCTTCTAGTGCTGATATCTTAGGGTTGAATCTCATAAGATATTGCAGTTAAGATATTGTAGTTAAGATATAATATTATAACCACTGAAGAAGCATTAATTGATGAATATATTGTCGCTACTGCTCTCAATGGTCTTCCCAGCTCATGGGAATAATTCATTCAGGGTGCCAGTGCTCGCGAAACTCAACCACCGTTTGAAAAATTGTGGACTGATTGTGTTCAAGAAGAAGGAATGATCTTATCTAGAAGTGACTCTCTGAAAGAAGAAAATCATGCTCTTTATACTCATGGAAAGAAATGAAAAGGTAGAAAGTTTCCCTACCAAAAGAAGAAAGGAAAAAGGCAAGATTCTGCTAAGGGACATAAGCGAAGAGATATGTCAAAAGTAAAATGCTACAATTGCCAAAAGTTTTTCCACTTTGCTGCTAACTTCCCTGAGCCAGGAAAGATAAAAGGGAAACAACATGATTTAGTAGCAAACGAAATGGACCAACCCCATAAGAAAGAAAAAGAGACAGAACTCAATAAAATGGTAGAAGACTTCAAGAAATAATATTATTTCATCTCAGCACTTTCAAGATCTATCTTCAAAAGTAGTGAGATTTGGTTGGTAGACAATGGTGCTTATAGACATATGACTGGGTACCAAAGTTCCCTCACTAATTGTAAATGTGTTGAATCTGCACATAATATATCTAGCTAGGAATTGACATACAAAGTTGTAGAGAAAATATGAGAAAAGAGAAGTAGGAGAGAAAAAATGGAAGAATTCTCATTAACCTAAAAAATGAATGATAATTTACACATGATATACTCTGTATAACAAAACTAATGTGCACCGGGGGAGAAGCCAATGCACCATAGTGGTGGTATAGAGTGATCTGGACACACATCAACAATTATGGGAGTAAATTTCCACCTATTCTAGTCTCTCAAGCAGTTAAGAGAATGAATTGTCACCTAGTCTGAGTTAACTAGTCTCTCAGTCTTCAATTAATTGACTAAAACATAGTGAAGTGAGGAGGAGATAAGGGAATCATGAGTAAAGTGCTATTCTAGTGACCATAATAAGGACAATGTGAATTATCTGGTGATGATCCCAATGCTGCATGGTGATAATACCAATGTGGCATCTAGACTCCACTCAACTAATCAAACTAAAATGTGAACTGAAGAGAATATTCTCCCTAAAATATAGGAGATTGAATAATGACTAATAAACATAGGGAAAATCTTAGGAAAAATAAATCCTAGGTGTGTGTGAAGTATCTCCAACACCCCCCGTGAACATCACTATGGTGAAAATAAAGAATGGGTCTCAGAAATGAGGCCATGTTAGGTACCCAAATACAAAAGATACACTGAAATAAACAAGGAAAGAGGTAAAACCTCATGGGAAACCCCCCCCTCAAAGTACAATGTATGTAAAAAGAAGAACTGATAGTTTCTAGGCAACTGTGTCCTTCAATCCAAGACGACTGTGTAGAGAATGAAACTTCTATTCAGTGAAGGTCTTGGTGAATATGTCTGCAGTCTATTCTGATGAAGGACAAAATTGTAGGTCGATGATCCCCTCCTATACTAAGTCCCGGATGTAGTGCATTTGGATCTCGAAGTGCTTCATCTGCTACCTCTGAACTGGATCTTTGCAGAACTCCAGAGTGCTCTGGTTGTCACACCAGATGACGATCGACCAATGAAATTGAATGCCCAAGTCAATGAGAAAATGATGTAGCCACATAGACACATAGCCACATAGCCTGAATAGTTATGTTAACTAACCCTCTGTACTCTCCCTCGACTGAAGATAGAGCAATAGTAGCCTACTTCTTTCTCTACCAACATATAGGCTTAGAACCAAGACTGGGTGAATAACCATATGTGGACTTGCGATCAATGATATTGCCAGCCCAGTCAAAATCAATGAACCTAATGAGGTCCAATGTAGATTCTACCAAATAGTGAATCCTAAAGGTGATGGTGTCGTGTACGTATCAAAGGATACACTTTGCAGCGTTCCAATGTAGCTCATTAGGCTCCTGCATGAACCTAGAGACTGCTCCGACTGCATAGGAGAGGTCTAGTCTAGAGCGTGTGAGATAAAACAAGCTCCCCACTAGATTTTTGTACAATGTGTTGTCAACCAGTGGAGTGTCCCCACCATCCTCAAGTATGATTCCTGATAGGAAAAGATTCGGGGAAAACTTGCAGTTTTTCATGTGAAATCTCTCAAGGAGATCTCATGCATACTTGGCTTGATATGGTTTGATTCCTGATTCATCTTGATTGATCTTGAGTCCAATGAATAAATGTAGTGGACCCATTTCTGTCATCAAGAACCTGTCATGCAGAATCCTCTTGGCTGCAACAATCACTGAAGTCGAGAAACCAGTGATCAATAAATAATCAACATACATAACTAGGAGTAGAAGTGAATCAACAGTCTTGAGAATGTAAACATTCAGGTCTGACTTACAATGTACAAATTTATGTGACAACAAGTAGGATTCCATCTTGGCATACCATGCCCTCAGAGCCTACTTGAGGGCATAAAGAGATTTATTCAGTCGATAGACCAAAGATGAATCCTGCATAAATCCCCGGGGATGCTCCATATAGATATCCTCAAAGAGATCGTCGTGAAGAAATGCATTCTTCACATCTATCTGATGGACTTCCCATCCCTTGGCTACTATAATGGCAAGTGCCAAACGTATGAAATCCATATTCTCTACTGGAGCGAAGGTCTCATCATAGTCAATTCCATGCACCTGCTGAAAGACTTTGGCAACTAGCCTGGCTTTGTATCTGCTAACCTATCCATCCACTGTGCTCTTGGTCCCGTAGATCCATATGCACCTGAAAAGTTTCCTTTCCAAATAAAGGGGAACCAGATCCCAAGTATGGTTCTCGAGGAGGGATTTTTACTCCTCCTGCATGGCGGATTCCCAAAAGTGATTTCTAACAGCCTCACCATAAGACTATGGATCTCAAGACTGAACCAAGAAAATATGCCTGAGTGGCATCGGTTCAGTGGTAGTGAGTGAAAGAGGAGGCTCCTCGACATCAGATCAAGTCCTCCTAGTATCAACTGGATCCTCAACAAGATCCCCTGCATACTGAAGAGTATTCTTAGGCCACTTAGGCCTCTGCTCTAGCTTTGAATCTGCATCAGGATGCACTGAATATACATCTGAATGTACTAACTTTGTATATGGATCATCTGAATCCTTTGAATCAAAGATCTGATCTGAAGAATATTCAACATGTGCATGCTCATCATCTCTGACAGGTGGAAGAAAAAAATGTTTGCATGTGACAATTGAGGTACATGTGAGACACTTTCCTCGAATTGGAAACTACGCTTAATGATGAGTCGGTCTGAGGAAATATCAATGAGTATATATCCCTTCACAATGTCAGGGTATCCAACAAAGATACACTATGTGCTATGTGGATCAAGTGCCTTCCTCTTCTCAAAGGGAATCCTGGCCTATGCACGTGAACCGAAAATGTGAAAGTGGGTCACTTCTGGTTTGAGGTCGCTCCAAGCCTCGTAAGGGGTCTTATCCTTGACAGATCTATGGAGAGATATGTTTTGGATCTAGGTTTCACAATTAAGTGCTTCATCCCATAATCTCTATGGAAGTGACTTTGCATGTAGCATGGAAGATGCCATGTCTTTTAGAGATCTATTTTTCCGCTCAACAACTCCATTTTTCTACGAAGTATAGGGAACCGTGTGCTACAACTAAATCCCTACCTCATGACAGAGATTTTGTATCTTATGGTTGACATGCTCTCCCCCATTATCTTTTCAGAGGACATTGATTTTGTTTCCTGACTGTGTCTCAAAAAGGGATTTGAAATCTTAGAGGTGTTGAAAGACCTCTAATTTTTGCTTGAGAAAGAAAATCCATGTGAAGCATGAGAAATCATCAACAAAAATGAGCACGTACCTTTCTTTACTGATTGATGGATGTGGAAAAGGGCCCATGAGGTCACTATGGATCATATCTAAAGGAGAGAAAGCCTTCTGAGTCTTTCCTTTGTCGAATTTCTCTTGAGAGTGTTTTCCAAGAACACATCCCTCACTAATTCCTTTGGAGAAGTGGATGTCAGGTAGACCATCGACCATTCCTTGCTTGCTAAGTTGTTGCATATATCTAAAATTTAAATGCCCAAACCTTTCATGCCATATCCTATTGCTTTCATCAACATGGGTAAGCAACAATGAAAAATCTGATCAATAAAGTTAGAAAAAGTGTAGAGTCTAGATTGATGATTTACCTCATCAGTAGAAACCCTGGAATTGGTTTGCATGTCATATATATCTAGTGCATCAGGTGTGAATATGAATCTCTTTACGGTTTCAGAGTTATTCATCTGATACATGGAGAGATGATTGATAGAAAGTTTGGGAACATGAAGCACTTTCTCAAAACTTCCATTTGTGACTTGAATTATTCCTTTGTTTGTGACCTCGACTAGAGAGTCATTGTAACACCCTGTTTCCCCCAGTTTGTAAAAATAACTAGACTGGCCAAGAACTATGGAAAATTCATAAATGTGAATATGTGATGTAAATGGACCTTGAGGAAAAGGTCAATGAATGTGAATAACATTATGAATTTTATTGCAGGACTGCTGAGAGGGGATGTGCAGAAAAAGAGACCACGATGGCGGTGGAAGGCACCTGGAAAGGTGGCGTTAACTTCCACCGAGAATTAATACCGTATTTGGACTCCACTAGCCCAGAGAACCAAAAGCGTCTCGCTGGCCCTGAATTAAATGTCTCGCAGGCTGGTAGCTAGATGGTTTAATGAGGGATGGGAGGTGAACCGCCCATCCGTAGAGCCATCAGGCCTGACCAGTGCGAGGGTAATAATGCCACACGCAACGTCGCAAGAGGGTAAGGCATGGGGTAGAAGCGATTAGGGGCAGACACGAGGGGAGAACTCTAGCAATACACAGAGTGAGTGATAGCAGAGAGGAAGGATTGCAACCTTCGCTCCTAGTCACTAGCAAATAGAGACGCAGTCTCACATAATCGTGGTCTCATCTCAGGGGTGGCTAGTGGTAAATCCGCTGGGAGTCACTAAGCTTACGGTTGGGTGGAAACGAGCACCCCTCTCAGTAGTTTCTTAACCCTAGCATTATTTCTGATAAGTGTTTTTCCTCTGGCATCTGGAAATATATGTATTCTGATAATTATGCTCATAAGCTGTGAAACTGTGAATGTTTTCATTATAAGAAGGTATGTGTGGTATTTTGATCAGTACTAGTAGTTGTATATGCTTATAACATAAAAACCATGCATGTCTTATGTTGATAAATGAATCTAATTATGCATAAGTTGAACCAAGTCAGACTTCCATTCCGTTCTCGGGAATTTGTTTCCCCTTATCTGTCTCCAGGAATGCCCCGGAATAGACCTCTTCACAGAGATTCCCTCCTTGGAAAGGTTTACCAAGAACCTGGAAAAAGGACTTGAATGTGCAAGTCTTAACAACCCTGTACGAAGAGGAATGACCCTCTTAAAATCCTGAAGTAGCAGCGTAGGGATAAGTATTGATCAATGGATGAGACCCTTTCGGGGGATCTGCAGTTATTCACGACTGTTAAATCGAAGGAATAAAAGAGGGCGTTAATTTCCTTAACCCTTTTTCCTCTATCTTCATGAATAGAGAGGAAATCAGAATCGTAGACCCCTAGGGTCCATGATAACATCTGGACCGTTGGTTTTTCCACGTCCAAGGAGCAGTGGGAAAGGGCGCGACATCGAGACCGATCCGAACCGTCAGATCTTAGCTAGAAAACCCGACAGTCGTTAGATATATAGGGAGATAGATGAGGGTTAAGCCCTCATGAATAAGGGCAAAAGAATCTGAGCCGTCCATCCGAGGAGGACAGGTGGCAGAGATCTAGGGATCTCGCAAACTCGGAGGTTTGCAAGGTAAGAGCCCAAAGGTTGGATGCTCCAAGTCACGAGTGGCGAAGCCACGAGAGGATTAGGACCATCCATTCGAGGAGGACAAGTGGCAGATATCCAGGGATCTCGTGAACTCGGAGGTTCGCAAGGTAAGAGCCCAAAGGTTGGGTGCTCCAAGTTGCGAGTAGCAAAGTGCCAAGAGTCGAGAACGAGAGAACACATGGAAAAAATTCAAGGTGGGGCCCACGTGATTGACGGGTGGACACGCATCGCCTAGAGAAGGGAGTCAATGCTCCGTTGACTTCTTGTGTCTCGAGGATTCGTGGGAGAAGGGCATGAGATCTCAACACTTGGACTTACGAAGTCACGAGTAGCGAGAACGTGAGAGGGAAAATTAAATATCGCTTCTCGAGGGTTCCTGGAGGGAAGGTGCCAAGATTCGACGCTACAATTCACGAAGGGGCGAGTTGCGAGCAATACGAAGGGAAGGTGAACCTTCACTGAATATCAAGTCTCGGAGGATCGCATAAGGGAGGAACAAGAGTTCAACCGTTGAACTCACGAAGCAATGAATAGCGAGAGGAGCTAGAGTTTATCCTAGCCGATGGTCATGCGCAGAGGACGCTGACAGAAGGAAGCTATACCCATTTCGTGATCTCAGGTATTAGTGATTTGTGAAGAAAATTTGAGGGTCTTCGAATCACGACTCACGAGTTGTGAAAGGCACCTGCATTTAGGCACGTATGTGGTCCTATCGAACTAGGTACTAAAGAAAGGGAGCTAGTTCTTTGTCGTTAAGCGGCGAGTAGATCTGGATGGCCAAAATCTGCGCGCCCAGATCTACGGCCAGGGTTTCATTTGGAAGCCCCCTCTCCATTCTACCTTCAATATTGGACTCAATTGTATCGCTGAGTCATGAAACACGAAAAGGCACCTGGTTTGTTTGGCTTGTGGTCCTAACCCACGATCACAGGGAGGTGAACAAGGAAGAACTAGCCTGCACTAGACCCCCATAGGACTTTGGGGATTCTGTCCCTTGAGAAAAAAAAAAGAGAACGAAAATTTTATTACGTTGTAGTGGGTATCTGACAAATTGGTATCAGAGCATGATTACAACACTCGACCTAATTGGGCTCATGAACGAGTTGCGCATAAGCTCCGTTTGAAGCACTCCTACGAGGAGTAACCCCCTAACTTAACTCTCTTGTCCAGGATTAAAAACTTGGAAAATGAGAGCCCGACTGTGTATGCATGTGAAAGAGTTATAAATTATGCATAAATTATAAAAATGTATTTAACTCTTGACTAATAACCAACGTTTGTCTTTTCACTCAAGCGGATGATCAGCCGCGGGAATCTACAGACATAGAGTATGGTGACTCACCAAGAGGTGGGAGAAGGCTCCCACAACAGAGACGAAGAGTCTGACGAAAGAAGAGAAATAGGAACCCCTCCAGACCTAGCCAAGACTGTGAGGAGTCCCATGGTTGAATTGCAAAGCTGCAAGACCGACAATGAAAGGATGATGAAAGAACAAGAAAAGCAAACCGAAATTAATGCAGTTTTACTGCAGATCTTATCCGACCTACAATGACAAATGCAGCATGAACCTGAGATGCATAATCATGGTCGTATCAGTGGCCATACTGAGAGAAGCACATCAAGAAAGGTCCACCCCAGAGGTAAAGGACCAGTGCCAGATGATTCCACTGAGAAGGAAGCTGGTGATTCAGAAGGCTCTTCCAGCAGCAGGACCAGTTCCTATTCTTGAAGAAAACAAAATAAGAAAAATACTTCCAAGGGTCATAAATTTGAGGAATTCAAAAAGGCCAAACCTCCCTCCTTCGACGGTGAGATAAAGAAGGGAGAGGAAGCCGAGGCCTGGCTACTTGGACTGAAGAAATATTTCAGATTCCATGATTTTTCAGAGAATTTGAAGGCCCGAGTGGCCACTTTCAATCTGAATGGAAAGGCTTCCATCTGGTGGGAAGATCTTAAGAATATGAAAGGGGTCCGCGAGGAGGACCCGTCTTGGAAACAATTTGAAAAGTACTTTCGGAAGAAGTATTTTTCAGAAAGATATTTCGACGAGAAGGCTAAAGAGTTTTATGAACTCAAACTGGGGCAACTCACTATAGAGGAATATGTCAATAAATTCCTCGACTTATTGAGATATGTACCCTACATCAAAGTAGAGAAGGCGAAGGCGCAACGGTTCATCAGTGGGCTACCCAAGGAATATCGGAACCAAATCGAATTCGACGAGCCAAATATCTTAGAAGACACTATTTGAAAAGCAACATATTGTCATGAACAATATGGACATTAGGCAGAGTCTCGTGAAAACTGGAAACATAAGAGTGGTTCGAGATTTCAAAAAAAGGGGATCAAATCCTCAGGATTTAAAAACTACAAGAAGAACCCCAAAATGAACTATCCATCCCAGAGTGTACTCCAACAGAACTTTCCATCATCAGACGGAAATAAAACTTCTGGACCTATACCAGTGAAGACTGATAACCCAAAGAGAGAACCTCTGAAATGCTGGGGTTGCGGAGAAGAGTATCTCCTGAGAGACTGTCCACACCGACAACAGAACAGTAAAAAAATTTATAACATTCAGGAAGATACCACAATCAATGATGTGGCAAGGAGTGTGCCGTAGATCTATGCAGCCTTGGATAATAACCAAGCTGACCACCAAGCTTCAGTGGTGGAAATAGAAGGTATGATTTTCAACCATCTGGTGTCTTTCTTGATTGACCTTGGTTCAAATTTGAGTTATATAGCGCCTAGAGCTATTGATAAGTGTAAACTACAGCCACAGAAGCAAACCAAGACATGGCTGGTACAATTAGTGACTGGCACCAAAAGAAAGGTAGTAGAGGTCATACTAGCCTGCCAATTAATGTTGGGTGAATTCCCCACCCAAGCAACCCTTAATGTATTACCCCTAGGATCATACGATCTGTTGATTGGTATGGACTGGCTAGCTGCCCACAAAGCCAGGCTGGACTGTTACCATAAAACCTTAGAATGTGTGAGAAAAGAAGGAAAAAGGATAACCCTTCAAGGGATTCGAAAACCGATCTCGGTGAGACAAATATCAGCCCTGCAAATGAGAAAGTATTTCCGAAAGGGATGTCCCCTATATGCGATACAAGTGTTGAAAACAATCGAAGGTGCTAAACCAAGCCCTGACGATCACCCTATCCTGAGAGAATACAGAGATGTGTTTCCGGAAGAGGTACCGGGTCTACCTACGAGAAGAGATATTGACTTCTCGATAGAGCTCGCACCAAGAGCGGTGTCGGTGTCTAGGACACCCTATTGAATGAGCACACCTGAGTTAGTGGAACTCAAATTGCAATTGAAAGAAATGATGGATAAAGGTTATATTCGACCCAACGTGTCCCCATGGGGAGCACCAGTCCTGTTTGTGAAAAAGAAGGATGACACCCTTAGATTGTGTATAGATTATAGACAACTCAATAAAGTAACCATAAAGAACAAGTACCCCTTGCCTAGGATCGATGATCTATTCGATCAGTTGGGAGGTGCGTCTATTTTCTCAAAGATTGACTTGAGGTTGGGGTACCATCAAGTCCGAATCAAGGGTGAAGACATCCATAAAACCACTTTCCGTACACGGTATGGTCACTATGAGTTTGTGTTAGTGCCATTTGGGTTAACCAATGCCCCTGCCAATTTCATGTGCTTAATGAACAATGTACTCAGTAAATTTCTAGATAAATTTTTACTAGTTTTCATTGATGACATATTAATCTACTCTAAGAATAGAAAAGAACATGAAGAGCATATTAGACTTGTGCTGCAAGTGCTAAGAGAGCATCATCTCTATGCTAAATTCAGAAAATGTGACTTCTTTCAGAAGAAAATACATTACTTGGGACATGTTCTGTCCGAGGAAGGGGTAGCAGTAGATCCTGACAAGATCAGGTCTATCATGGAATGGCCTACCCCAAAGGATGTTTCAGACATTAGATCCTTTATGGG
>ML822149.1:54198-69082 GCA_009831015.1 Picea engelmannii | reverse complement strand
AGATAAGGCATGGAATATCACCAAAGGATCACTAGTGATAGAAAAATGAGAGAAGGTAGGTGCATTGTATTTATGTACTAGTAATATTGATTCTTCTATCTCTTTAGCTTCTACAAGAGTGTATACAACACCATGGAATCATAGGCTTGGAAACATGAGTGAGAAGGGGATGCAGATAATTCACAAAATAAATTTTTGCCAGATCTTAAACAATTTGATTTGGATTTCTGTGAGCATTATGTTTATGGAAAACATAAGAGAGTTAGATTTATCATATTTAGAAAAGAAAAGAAGAGTGAAAGGTTAGAGCTTGTGCATACAGATGTATGGGGACTAGTGTAGGTATCATCTCTTGGTGGTTCTCATTATTATGTTACTTTTACTGATGATGAAACTAGAAAAACTTGGGTTTATTGCATTCAACAAAAAATTGATGTTTTTGATACTTTTAAGAAATATAAATCTTTGGTTGAGAATGGGATAGGAAAAAGGTTGAAGTGTCTTAGATCAGACAACGGAGGTGAATATTGCAGCAAGGAGTTTAATGATTATTGTTCATACCATGGGATTTGTAGAGAGAAGACAGTTCCAGGAACACCACAAGAAAATGGTGTGTCAGAAAGAATGAACATGACAATCATGGAGTGTGCAAGGAGTATGAGATTGCATGTTGGGTTTCCCTTACAAAAACGGGAAGATGATGCAGATATTGTTGTTTACTTAATAAACAGAGGACCTTAAATCTCTTTGGATGGTGGAATTCTAGATGAGGCATAAATAGGTAAAAAGGTAAACTATTCTTTTTTGAAGACTTTCAGTTGTGAAACATTTGTCCATATTGATAAAGAAAATAGAACAAATCTTGCGGAAAAATACAAGAAGTGTACCTTTATTGGATATGGTGTTAATTATTTTGGTTATCGCTTATGGGATTATAAAAATCACAAAATAATTAGGAGTAGAGATGTCATATTCAATGAGAAGATCATTTACAAAGATTACGTGCAGGGAAAGATACAAAAAAAGAAAAACCAAAATACATAGTACATGATGAGATCACTGAAAAATAAATTCCAAAGGTACCAGAAAATAAAAATGTACAACAATAGGAGAAACAGGTAATTCAAACTCTTGTATGTGTTTTTAGAAGATCTACCAGTTTAAGTAAACCACCTGAACGATATTCTCCTTCATTGTATTATTTATTATTGACTGATTCTGGTGAACCAGAATGTTATGAAGAGGAAATGCAGGTAGACACTAAAAAGAAGTGGGAGCAAGGCATGAAAGAGGAAATGGATTCCCTGGTAAATAACCAGACTTTGGATTTTGTTCAGTTTCCCACAGAAAAAATATGATTGTAGAATAAATGGGTTTACAGGTTGAAGGAAGAAGATGGAGGCAAAAATCAGTACAAGGATAGCCTTATTGTAAAGGGGTTTGCACAAAAGAGAAGTATATATTTTGATGACATATTTTGTTTTGTTTTTAAGATGACTTCAATTAGGACTATTTTAAGTCTTGTGGTAGTAGAATATTTTCATCTTGAATAGTCAGATATAAAAACAACTTTTCTCCATGGGGATTTGGATGAAGAGATTTATATGCAACAACCACATGGGTATGAGGTAAAAGGGAAGGAAAATTTGGTATGTAGGTTGAATAAGAGTTTGTATGTCCTAAAGCAAGATCCAAGGCAGTGGTATTTGAAGTTTGACAGGTTTATGACAGAACAAGGTTATAATAAATGCCATTCTGATCACTGTGTTTTTTTTTAAAGCTAGAAAATGGAAGATATATTATCCTTCTATTGTATGTAGATGAAATTCTTATTTCAAGGTATAAAATGCAAGATATAAATGTGCTCAAGAAGAAATTATCTAATTCATTTACGATGAAGGATTTGGGTGCTACAAAGAAAATCCTTGGTATGAGAATAATAATAGATAGGAAAAAACACAATTTGACATTGTCTCAGGGTGAGTACATAGAGAAGGTGTTGGAGAGGTTTAGAATGCAGAATGAAAAACCAGTTAGTACACCTTTGGGCAACCAATTAACCAAATAAATGTGTCCCAAGACACAAGAGGAGATAGAATACATGTCCAGGGTCCCTTATTCATCAACAATTGGCAACTTGATGTATCCGATCGTTTGCACAAGACCATATATTTCACATGCAGTGGGAGTTGTGAGTAGGTATATGAACAATCCAAGTACAAAACATTGGGAGGCAGTAAAGTGGATTCTCAGGTATTTGAAAGGTACTGCTACTCATGCATTATGTTTTGGAGGTTCATACACTTTTCTACATGGATATGTTGATTCATATATGACAGGTGATAAAGATAGCATGAGGAGCACCACAAGGTATGTTCTTACTATAGGTGGAACAACAATAAGTTGGATTTCAAAACTGCAAAAGGTTTTTGCACATTCAACATCAGAAGCAGAGTATGTTGCTACTACAGAGGCTAGTAAAGAAATGATTTGGTTACAAATGTTTATGGAGGAATTCAGAAAGAAGCAAGAGATTAACAGGTTGTACTGTGACAACGAGAGTGCCATTTATATTGAAAATAACTCAGCCTTCTTGTTAGTCCCTAAAGTTGCACTTGACTGTGAGAGGGCAAGCTAGGGCATCATCAGGTTATTGCAATGGTATTTTTAAGGGTTTTCTGAATAGGTTTTTAGAAAATGGTTGAAAGCTGGTTCAAGGATTCAAAATAAACACATAACTCAAATGTAAAACAAGAAAACATCCCACTGATTTAGTAAATGGTAGTCACATCAATAGATCAAACAACAAGGTAAACAAAGAAGGAAATATATGAGAGTATTCAATTTGTCAACCCCATATAGATTTCTTATTTCAAAATATCATTGAGAAATAAGAACATGCACTTGAAGGAAAACTTGATAATAAACAAAAACAACAAAGTTTTCACTGTGTTACTTAAGATCAAGAAATCAAATGCATTGCAATAGAATACATGACTTCAAGTAAGAAAAGAAATAGAATAAGATATGACAGAGGATTTGACCATCAACATGCCTTTTCCATTTAGTATCAATATGGAATATAAATTGTCTTACAATGGATTTTTACAAAAAAGGTCCTTGAATGCCCAACTAATCACCTTAACTTCTCCTTCTACCCTGTTTATATATAAATAATACATATTTATCAAGATCCAAAAGAAATGGATCTGAAAACCTCCTCATCTGTATTTAGTTTCTTGTTTGAAATAATTAAGGAGAATATTAAATCTGATCTCCAAGTCAAATTGATAAAGTGGCTTGTCAACTGTTGTCCATGATGTTTTTTAGGAAAATAAATCTGGCAAATTCACGAAAACTAGGGTCCAACAATCTCTTTGTATCTCTCAAACAATGATAGTTGTGTAAAAAACGAGAGAGGTTTTTGTGAAGGGGATCATTCCAAACAAAAAAAAATTTTTGTTTCAAAAAATTCATGTCCATCTGTTCTGCAACCTCTCCCAAAATTACTAACTAAAACAAGAAATTATTTATTGTGAAATCTCATAAACATAGGCCTCAAAGATAAATTTGAATATCTTAAAATATGATATATGTGTAAAAAAAGAGAGAGGTTTTTGTGAAGGGGACTGTTTCCAAAACAAACCTCTTTTTGTTTCCAAAAATTCATCTCCAGATGTTCTAAAACCTTGCCCAAAATTAGTGACTAAAACAAGAAATAATTTATTCTGAAATCTCTGAAAAATAAGCCTCAAAGATATATCTAAATCTCTTAAACTGTGATAGCTATGTAAAACCTAAGAGATTGTTTTTTGAAGGGGAATGTTCCAAACATAAAACTCTTTTGGTTTCAACGAATTCATCTCCAGTGGTTCTAAAACCTCTCTTGAGGATAAAGACTAAAACAGGTAAAAAATAGAGTATTTCCTGTAGCTTTTCTGGTTTTGCAAAAAGATCATCTCTGTCATCATAAACTACACATGTAACTTTAAACACAGATTCAGATATTGAATTTGATTTTGTGGTTCCTCTTGTCATAGGTCTCCTGGAGTGTTGAGCAACATGTTTTCGCCTTTCTTGTCTCTTCCTCAAATTTTCATATTCTTTCTCAGTCTTGTGCAAAGAAGGTGTCTCTGCCTGTTTTTTTGATGCCTGTCTTGGAATCTTATGAATTATTATCTATAATTACGAGATTCTCTTTTTTAATGGACGGATGAAACATGGCCTTTGAATTTAACCTAAATTTAATTGCATCTCTAGTGGAGTTTCTCCTTGGGAACTTAGGCACAGGTGTTGGCATTTTGCTCTATTTTTTGCCTTTTGCATTTTTCTTAATTGTAGATTTCTATTTCTTCTTGACTGGGGACTGAACTGGGTTCATAGTATAATCCTTATCCTTATCAATTTCCATCTTCATCTATGGATGAAGAAATATGTCAATATCGTCATCTGATTTAGATTTCTTACCTTGACTAGTGGTAGCTTCCTCATGATCTTTACCTACAGGAAAATCTCCAATGGTTTGTTGAGTTTCCAACTTCCTCTTGCTAGCCCAAGTTACCCTTGTTGTAGGTGATTCTTCTTTAATTAGGAACTCAGTGGCTTTACCAGTCTGTTTTTGTTGGGTTGATTTATTCCTTTTGGCATTTTTTGATTTAGCTGACTGTAAATCATTTCTTAAAGACTGGACTAGCCAATCCCAGGGTCTCTAGACTTTGTTTAAAGAGGATATTACCAGTTTCTTAATTAAACCCTAGTGAAAGAGACTACCTTTAGTTGTAGCAGGATGAGACTGCAATCTCTTGGACATTTTAGATAAACTCTTAAGTAGAAAGTAGGGTAAATTAAGAGGATAATCACCATTAATGTGAATTAGAAGTTTGATATGGTAAAGATAAACCAATAAAAACCTGCCCTCACACGTGATATACCTGTGGATGATCAACAAAGTGATATGCCATTCCTTATTTACCCAACTATGTGGTATTCCCTTTTTCCAGTTAAGGTTTTGGTTTTTTGGGATTAAAAATTGATTCACAAATTCCATAACCACGTTCTCCTTTTTCCACCACCTTTCCCCGCTGACTGGAAATCTACAGGATTTAACAATTGAATTTTCAGTCACCAACATCAGTAATTTTCCAACTATAGATTCAAGGCCATCAAAATTCTGTGCGAAAACCATTGAAATCTGTTCATCGTTCCCCTGGAAGGTTGTGAAAAATTCAAACCAACCTGCATATTTAAATCTCTTCGCCATTTGAGGGTGTGCTTCAAATAATTTAGTGCCCTTAGGTTCTAGTCTGATAATCTGGACGCCACTCTTCTTTGGTGTCATGCTGCTAATATGGTCCTGTAAATAGATCTGTGAGGATTGGTTATTTGAATTCTTAGTTCCCATGGGTTGTTAAGAAATAAGACTCACTTCTTCCTTCAATTTGATCTCTGCAAAAAATGGTCGACACACTAAAATAGAAGGTGATGGTTCTGTTAATGATATTCAAACATGTTTGATTTGATGCAGGTATGGAAGGTACAACTCAATCCCTCATATGTAGTTGTTATAATTGCAGTATCAATCCGGGAAAATATCATGGAGAGGCATGCAGATCCTCTAATCATGATTTTGATAAATTATGATGCGATGAAGGCAGGCTGGCGCATGTAAAAATGTGATTATTCCTAGCGCTGCAAGAATAACGTTATTCCTATAGCGCCTTTTGTGACTTGGAAAAAATTTTGAAAATTAAAAAATGAATAGAAAAGTGATGTGACAAGATTTATCATATCAAATCCTAAACTTTTAAAAACTTCAAAAATCATTTAAAAGTGCAATACAAATGGAAAAATGACCATTTAAACCAAGAGGTAAAAATCAAAATTTTTAATAGAAAATCATGAAAAAAGGAGAGGACAGGGACTAGGGATACTCACTCAATAAAAAACAAGGTTAGAGACTAACACTTCCATTCGAAGAATAATCATATATAGCTCAGGTAAGATTTCATACGATCTATCTTGGAAGATGCACATTTGAAGTTGGAAAAGATACACACTATCCAGAATCTTGCATACATCTTAACAAAGGGAGTAACCAGGTAGAAACTAAGTTCCTTCTCAGTTTCAGTTGGCCTTCAAGCATGAAGGTGAAGATGAAAAATTTTCCAGGTCCAAGAAGGATCATAGTCCAACAGATAGAACAACGATGGAGTTTTTGAGATCAGTCTACAAGTGGGAGATTGTTGGTTGTGGAGCCTGATTATCTTCTTGTTTCATAGGTATTTGTTTATAGCCATGTTTATACCCCATGAATACTCTACACCTTGGAATACTTTACACCCCTCCACGCGGGAGGGTTCCAGGGGGGGATTTCCCCCCCTGCGAGGTCTGGGGGAAAGTGGGCTCTCGACGAGGGGTTCGGGGGAAAAGCGCGCAAAGTAAATTTTTTCTTGTAAATGTATATTGTAATTTCATAGTAAATCTGGACCGTTCATTATAAGGTCACGGTTCTGACGGTAGAAGTTATGTTATTTTTTTTTTCCCTAGAAGGAAACCCTCTTTTATGATGGAATTGTATTGTGGTTGTGTATTATTGCGAATATTGTATTTTGAGAGAAAAAAGAGGAAGTTATAGCGGGTGTGATGTAGGTTGTATCCCTTCATTTGTTGGATAATAAAAAGGAAGGATCTGGAGATTTATTTGGTGGATGTAGCCCACACTGGGTGAACCACATATATCTGTGTCTCTATTGTACTATGTATCTTATGTGTTTTATTTCCACATTTTATTTTATTTTATTTCTCTACGATCTTGTTTTTCTAACAATAATCTAATATTGCACAAAATAGTGGAAAGTGCAAATGTAAAAACAAATGATCTAAATTTGAGAAAAAATAAATCTGAAGATGAATAAAAAATTGATGAATGGAGAAGAATTAGTGATGATGATGAATATGGTGAATCACAAGATGAAGAAGACATTGAAGAACTACGAGATAATGAACCAAAAACTAATGAAGAGAAGGATGAGGAAGAAACACCCTTACCAAAAACACCATAAAAAAGAGTTCAAAAGAATCACCCTGAAAATCAAATTATAGGGGATAAAGAAGGAGTAGAAAGAAGAAGAAAACTTAGATTTTATTATGAATAGGCAATGCTTTCATTAACAGAACCAAATTTTTTTGTAGAAGACAACAAGAGTGAAGACTGGATAAAAACAATCAATGAGGAACTTGATCAAATTGAGAGAAATCATACACGGGAACTTGTCCCTAAACCAAAAAACAAGAATGTGGTAGGAACCAAGTGGATATTAAAAAAAAACTCAATGAAAATGGAAATATCATAAAGATCAAATCCAGATTAGTATGAAAAGGATATGCCCAAGTGGAAGGTATTGTTTTTCAAGGGACTTTCCCCCCAGTAGCAAGACTAGAGGCCATCAAAATGTTATCGACATTTGCATGCTTCAGAAATTTCGAAATTTATCAAATGGATGTAAAGTCAACATTTTTGAATGGAACATTAGAATAAGAAGTATATATTGAGCGACCAGAAGGATTCATATTAATAGGAAATTAGGACTATGTGCAAACTAAAGAAGGATTTGTATGGTCTTAAACAAGCCCCTAGAGCATGGTTCTCAAGACTTTATCAGTATCTGCAAAAACAAGGATATAAGAGAGGGAATATTGATAGAAACCTATATATCAAAACTAAATATCAAGATATGATTGTTGTGGTGGTATATGTAGATGATATCATATTTGGAAGTAATCTTACTCTAATAAGGAAAATTTTTGCTACAGAAATGCAGAAAGAGTTTGAAATGTCTATGCTAGGAGAATTGACTTTCTTCCTAGGTTTGCAAGTCACTCAAATAGATAAAGGAATATTCATTTCACAAACTAAATATATCAAAGAAATGATAAATAAATTCCAAATGGAAGACATTAAACCCATGTGCACTCCCATGGTCACATGCTGAAAACTAAGCCTAGATGACGATTCACCAAGATTAGACCAAACCATGTACAGATCAATGGTTGGTAGCCTATTATATGCAACAACAAAAAGACCAGATATCTTGCAGGTTATAGGAGTAGTAGGTAGATTTCAATATGCACCTAAATAAAATCACATGAATGCAGTAAAAAGGATATTAAGATATCTTAAAGGAACCTTGGAGTTTGTTTTATGATTTCCAAAAACAAAATGTTTTAGATTGAGTGCATATACTGATGCAGATTGGGATGGTAGTGTAGATGACAAGAAAAGTACTAGTGGAGGAGCATTCTACCTGGGAAAATTGATGGTATCATGGTTAAGTAAAAATCAAACATCTATATCACTATCTACAACCGAAGCAGAGTACATTGTTGTTGCATCTTGCTACACACAAGTAATCTGGATGAAACAGACCCTAGAATATGTACAAGTGAAATATGATCATCCAATCACTATTAAATGTGAAAACACCAGTGCCATAAATATTTCTAAGAATCCTGTTATGCATTCTAAAACCAATCATATCCTAATTAAATACTATTTTCTGAGAGATAAGGTTTCTCAAAAGGTAGTCAAAGTGAAATATATTGACACTAAAGAGAAAATTGTAGACATATTCACAAAACCTCTACCAAGAAGTACCTTTGAAAATATTAGACATAATTTGGGAGTAATGTTGGATTACTGAGAGGGGGGGTGAATCAGTAATAGAAAAATATAAATTTTTTTCACCATAAAATGCAAGTGTTATATCAATGTAGCATTATCATCCAATAGTTGTAGAGTAAATAAAAAATGAACAAATGAGCAATCATACACATACACAGTACACCAGTGTTTTATGTGGAAACCCAAAGAGAGAGAAAACCACATAATTCTTTTTCTTATATGTCTTTAAGAATTACATTCATTGGAAGCACCAACTTCCTTTGTTTTCCAGATGCAATTGGAAGGAGGCTCCAACCCCCTAGTTTCTCAGGCTACAACATGAGGGAAGCTCCAACTCCCAAATCCTCTGGCTACAACTAGAAGGAGGCTACAACCCCCTATGTTCTCCGGCTAAAACTAGAAGGTGGCTACAACCACCTATCCTTGCCCTGTCTAACCGCCTTGACGTATAAGTAGAATTATGGAACCACTGTCACACTATCACTGCGAGATATACTATTTTAAACATGTACCAATCAACCTGCACCAAACAACCTGTACCAATAACCTGAACCATGCATCAACCATGCATCAACCTGTACCTCAACCTGTAATCAACATGTACCATAAAAAATTGCATCAACCATGCACCGACTTGTACCGAACAACTTTTAATCAACCTGTACCATAAACAAGTGCATCAACCATGCACCAACTTGTACCTCAAACTATACCATCAATGAGTGCATCAACCATGCACCAAATATGTACTAATAACCTATCACAATAACCCGTCCAAACAACCTGTAAACAACCTATCTGATCTGATCACATATACCTCAAATGTAGAAACTGAATATGTCACTGAGAAACTTGTCACTGTATACTCATCAACCAATGTGATTTGATCACATATACCTCAAACACTATACCAAAAGTCTGTACCTCAAACCATGTGCTAGAACCTCAATATTATACAACCTCTATCTGTACCAATAACTTCAGCAACATACCTCAACCAAAATCCCTCAAACATGAACCAATACTAAACTTCAATAGATCTGCCTTAGATCAACTCTACAACAAGCCATAAACTCCCAAGAGGGAATCCAACACATTTACAAGAAAAACCCCCAACTTGATTCATAAATTCAACACTACACATATGAGAACCATACCCTTTTTTTCTTGTAGTGTTTTGTTACCGCGGTTTTGGTGCCGTGAATCCACTGCCATGATTTTTCTGCTGCACTTTTCCTGCCGCGCTTTTCCTACTACGATTTTTTGCCGCACTTTTTCTTCCGTAGTTTTCTTGCCGCACTTTTTCTGCTGCACTTTTTCTTTCGCACTTTTCCCACCACACTTTTTCTGTTGCAATTTTTCTGCCACACTTTTTCTATTGCACCTTTTATGCCATATTATTCCTACTACACTTTTTCTGCCGCACTTTTCCTGCTGCACTTTTTCTGCCGCACTTTTCTCTATCAATAATACCTTCCCAAATAACCTTTCAAAAAAATAGATATTCAATGATATTCAAGTGTGATTAAATGAGAGATCCTTTCCTCTTATTTATACTTTCATGTAGCATCCTCAGGGGGTTACCTTTTAACCATCTTAACCTACTTTCCTTATTTTAGGGTTATCCCACTTATAACCACTTGTTCACTTAACTTAACCACTTTCCATAATTAGTAAGTTCTCTTATTTAAATAATTTCTTTTTTATCCTCTTTGACTTATAGTACACTCATCACTTCACTTTATTATTTAAATAATTTCTTCTTTGCAAACACTTTGACTACTTTGACCTTTTGGGGCTTCTAGATGACTCATGAGGGTTCTCCAACTTCACATGGCCATAACTCTCTAACCGTGAGGAGTTATGTGACGTTCCACATACCACCAGAAATTACATGACATGTACTATCCATATAGAATAGTTTTACCTGCAAATATATCAAAAATCATACCATTATCCATCATACAAACTTGGGTCCATTACCTAAACCTTTGTGCTACCAAAATTTGCTACCAGACTTTCTTCAAGGGTTGACATCAATGAAAACCAACCCAATTAATCAACAATCTCCCCCTTTGGAATTGATGGAAACACTATGATGCAATACTAAAGTCATGTCATGCAATACTAAAGTCATATCACTCATGCTCTTCCTGTGACCATCGCTCCCCCGGGAACCATGCCTCTGTTCTCTGCATCTGATAAATCTCTCCCCCTTTGTCATCAATGGAAAAGGTATCTTTCCATCCGGGGTTTCTCCCCCTAACTGAATTATCCTTGGGGATACTCCCCCTGACTGAACTCTTTCTGAAACGGATCTCTTGACCTGAACTATCCTCTTTATGGTGCTTCCTTGTGTAAATCTAAGACATATAAGATAAGCATTAATTTTGGAGTAGAAATTACTTCGAGTCTCTAGTGAAGATACTCAAAGGATTCCCGTGGAAGTGGTTTTGTAAAGGTGCTTGTCACTTGTTCTTTTGTGCCCACATATTCAACTCTGATGTTCTTCTCTGCAACTTGTTCCTATAGAAAGTGATACTTGATTGAAATGTGCTTCATCTTGGAGTGCATCATCGGGTTCTTTGAGATACTGATGGCACTTGTATTATCACAATAGATTGCAATGGGATCATCATACTCAACCTGTATATCTATCATATTTTGTTTCATTCATAGAACCTATGTACAACATGTTGTTGCTGCAATATATTCTGCTTCGACTATAGATAAGGATATTGATGATTGTTTCTTTCTTAGCCATGATACTAAAAACTCACCCAAGTAGAACGTTGTTTCACTGGTGCTTCTTCAATCATCAATGCAACCTACCCAATCTACATTTGTGTAGGTAATAAGTGATATATCCTTTCCTTTTGGATACCATAATCCAAACTCTTATGTTCCTTTGAGATATCTAAAAACAGTCTTCATTGCTACAACATGTGATTCCTTTGGTGCTGCTTGAAATCATGCCACCTATCCAACTTCTTGCATTACATCTGGTATGGATGTTGTCACATATAGTAAGCTACCAATCATTGACTTGTATTTCCTCTGGTCTGTAGAATTTTAATCATCATCTTTGCTCAACTTGCAATTGGTTTGCAATCTTCCATTCTAAACCTCTTTAGAATTTCTCTGATATACTTGGTTTGAGAAATAAAAATTCCTTGGTTTCTTTGACGTATCTAAAAACCCAGAAATAAGGATAGTTCTCCGAGTAATGACATTTCAAATTCATTCTACATTTCTATCTTAACATGTCATCATTGCTTCAAAAAATAGTATCATCAACATAAACTTCAATTAATAAAATACTATCTTGAGTTACCTTTATGTAGAGGTTGTTATCTACACTTTTTTTTCTGAACCCTTCCTATTGTAGATATTTATCCAGTCTAGAGTACCATGCTCTAGAAGCCTGATTTAGACCATACAAGGCCTTCTTCAATTTTCACAAGTAATCTGCATTCTCTGACAATTGAAATCCTTCTGGTTGTTCGATGTAGAATTCTTCTTCAAGTTCCCCATTCAGAAAAGTTTATTTTACGTCCATTTGAAACACTTTAATATTCTTGGAGCATGCATAAGCTAAAAGGAATCGGATTGCTTCCATTATGGAAACTGGGGCAAATGTCTCTTCAAAGTCGATTCCTTCAACTTGTGCATATCCTTTACATACCAATCTAGCTTTGTTCATTGTAACTTGTCCATCTTCATTCAATTCATTTATGAATACCCACTTTGTGCCAATCAAATTCCTATTCTTTGGTATTGGAACCAATTCCCAAGTGTCATTCTTTTCTATTTGATCCAATTCTTCATCCATGGCCTTATTCCAAAATTCATCCTTGTTGGCCTCTTCAAAATTGTTTGGTTCAATCATAGATGAGAGTGCTAGGTGTGTTTATGCTAGTGAACATATTCTTCTTCTAGTCTCAACTCCTGCATCTTTGTTTCCGATAATCTGATCTGAAGGATGATTCTTCTGTACTCGTTTTCTAGGTGTATTTGGAGGCACCTGCTAAGATTGCTCTTTTACTTCTGTTTGATACTCTTCATCTTCCCCTTATACTTCTTCTTCATTTTCTACTTATTCTTCGTAAAGTTGTTCCATTGATTCATTTTCTTATTCCTTTAATTCCCGTCCACTTGTTTCATCAATTGTTACATTGATTCTTTCCACAACTTTGTTCAACCTCAAATTGTAACACTTGTATGATTTCCTTGTAATTGAGTAACCAACAAGTACTCCTTTGTCCACATGAGAGTCAAACTTTCCTATTCTGCCATCTTCTCTTTTGATATAGCATTTGCTTCCAAATACTTTGAAGTGCTTCACATTTGCTGGTCTTCCTTTCCATAGCTCATAGAGAGTTTTGTCAGTGTTGTTTCTAAGAATTACTATGTTTTGAATTTGAATCACTGTATGCACTACATGTGTCCAAAATATATATGTCAATTTGAAATCCATTAGCATTGTTCGAGCCATTTCCTGTACTGTCATGTTCTTTCTTTCAACAACTCCATTCTGTTGAGGTGTCCTAGTAATGGAGAATTGCCTTTTTATTCCATGCATGCTGTAGTAGTCCATAAATTCCTTTGAAGTGAACTCTCCTCCATTATCAGATCTCAAACATTTGATTTTTGAATCCATTTCATTTTCAACCATTTCCTTGTAGACCTTGAAGTTTTCAAAAGCTTCTGACTTGTTCCTGAGAAAGAAAACTACAATCATTCTTGTATAATCATCAACTAATAACATAAATTATTTCTGACCTTTTAAACCCTTTGTTGTAATTGGTCCAACTAGATCAGTATGCACAATTTCTAGTCGTCTTGTCGTTGAATATTCCTTTGATTTAAACCTGGTCTTTGTTTTCTTTCCTTGTTGACAATGCTTGCATAAAGTGTTGGTTGGTTTCATGATATGGGGAATTTTTCTAATTTCTTCCTTTTTGCTGACTTTGACAAGGTTATCAAAGTGTATGTGACCCATTCTTCTGTGCCATAGCCAACTTTCATCTTCATTTCCTAGACAACACTTTTCATTTCCAATTTCACTTAACACATATATGTTGCTTGAAGTTCTTGCAGTTGTTGCAATCAATTTTCCTGAACCTTCTTTTCTTATCTCCCACTTTTGTGAATCGAAAGTAACTTTATGACCTTGGTCACACATTTGACTCACACTTAGAAGATTATGTTTCATATCTTCTACTAGTAGAAAATTTTCTTCCTTGGTATTCTTGTTTCCAATTCCAATGATTTTAGCTGAATCATCATTTCCGAAGGAGACTGCTCCATTTATTTCCTTTCTTAATGTAATCAACCTGTCTTTATCACCTGTCATGTGTTTTGAACAGCCATTGTCAACATACCAACCATGTTTCTTTTGCTTAGCTTGTAGAGAAAGTGTGCATTCTTCATTGCTATACTGATTCTACTTTCTTATCCATGTTCTCTTCTGAGGTTCCTATCTGTGACTGTTGTTCTTCTATTGTGTTTCTCTAGGAGGAACTGTCATTCTACAATATTTGGCCA
Source organism: Picea engelmannii (assembly GCA_009831015.1). NCBI lineage: Eukaryota > Viridiplantae > Streptophyta > Pinopsida > Pinales > Pinaceae > Picea > Picea engelmannii. The sequence goes on along the minus strand of ML822149.1, from coordinate 54,855 downwards.
TGTGTCCAAAGTTGTTACACTTGTAGAATTCCACTTTAGTGCTCAATGATTCAAACATGTTGTAAATTCTTCTCTGTGTTTCATTAGGCCTTCTTGGATAACCCTTTTGTGTATGACTTTCAAAGTTGTTTATGTTCCTACTGTTAGCTCTACAATTCATAGCTTAATGTCCAAAATTATTGCATGCATAACATAAACCAAAAAAGATAGTTTGATACCTAGGATTTGAATATCTTCTGAAAGGAGTTGCTCTTATGAATCCTTCTTCTTCATAAGGCCTATCTGTCAGTCGTTGATTATGAAATCTGAATCTTCTCAATGGAGGAGTGTCCCTGTAGTCTTCTTTGTAGGTCTTCCTATCCCCTTTGATTGTTTTTGCATAGCTTTTTGGATATGTTTCTTGTTTTGTTGTTTTGGATCTTGATCCCTTTTCTATATGATTGTATCCAAGTCTGGTATTGTCATGATGAAGATTTTTACTGCTGATAATGTCATCCAAAACTTTTGAGTTGTTCTTCATATTTTTCTTTTGAAGATCCTTTATTAATGTGACAATCTCTACTTCCAAATTTTCAATGATCCTGTCTCTTTCTTCTAGCTATTCTTTGAGTGCTTCTTCAATTATTTTATCTTATTCTATTTGAACCTTCAAATTTG
>ML822149.1:41524-52652 GCA_009831015.1 Picea engelmannii | reverse complement strand
ATTAACAATGCACCAAATATGTACCATAACCTGTCACAATAACCTGTCCAAACAAACTATAATCAACCTATTTGATTTGATCACATATACCTCAAATGTAGAAACTGAATATGTCACCGAGAAACCTGTCACTATATACTCATAAACCAATCTGATCTAATCACATATACCTCAAACACTATACCACAAGTCTATACCTTAAACCATGTGCTATAACCTCACTATTATACAACCTCTATCTGTACCAATAACTTCAGCAACATACCTCAACCAAAATCCCTCAAACATGAACCAATACTAAACTTCAGTAGATTTGCCTCAAATCAACTCTACAGTAAGCCATACACTCCCAACAGGGCATCCAACATATTTACAAGGAAAACCCTCGACTTGATTCATAAATTCAACACTACACATATGAGAACCATACCATTTTTTTCTTGTAGTGTTCTGTTGCCACGGTTTTGTTGCTGCAAATCCACTACCACGATTTTTCTGCTGCGATTTTTGTTGCACATTTTTTGTTGTGGTTTTTCTGCCGCACTTTTCCTGTTACGATTTTCCTGCCGCACTTTTTCTTTTGCAGTTTTCTTGCCGCACTTTTTCTGCTGCAGTTTTCTTGCCACACTTTTTTTGCTGCAATTTTTCTGCCACAATTTTTCTGTCACACCTTTTCTGTCACCGTTTTTCTGCCACTTTTTCTGCCGCACTTTTCTCTTTCAATAATACCTACCCAAATAACCTTTCACAAAAATAGATATTCAATGATATTCAAGTGTGATTAAATGAGAGATCCTTGCCTCTTATTTATAGTTTCATGTAGCATCTTCACGGGGTTACCTTTTAACCATCTTAACCCACTTTCCTTATTTTAGGGTTAACCCACTTATAACCACTTGTCCACTTAACTTAACCACTTTCCATAATTAGTAAGTTCTCCATTAAATTTATTATTTAAATAATTTCTTTTGCATCCTCTTTGACTTATAGTACACTCATCACTTCACTTTATTATTTAAATAATTTATTCTTTGCAAACACTTTGACTACTTTGACCTTTTGGGGCTTCTAGATGACTCATGAGGGTTCTCCAACTTCACATGGCCATAAATCTCTAACCGTGAGGAGTTATGTGACGTTCCACATACCACCAGAAATAACATGACATGTACTATCCATCTAGAATATTTTTACCTGCAAATATATCAAAACTCATACCATTATCCATAAAAAAAACTTGGGTCCATTACCCAAACCTTTGTGATACCAGACTCTCTTCAAGGGTTGACATCAATGACAACCAACCCAATTAATCAACAAGTAATTCCCATACCTCATTAAAAAATACAAAATAAAAAAAATAGCACATGGACATGGGGATCATCACCTCAGGGGGAGCGAAGAAAGATCCCTTCTGTCATTGTTTTCAAAGGGGGAGGATTAACAGTAAAACCCAATTAAAATAAGGGATTCTTACTGTGTTTCCATCAATGCCAAAGGGGAATATTGTTGGAATATTGATTTTCATTGATGTCAACTCCAACAAACAGAGCACAAGTCAAAAATATTAGAAGGGAGGAGCACTACAAAGAAAGCTCTATCGGGATCGAAATTCCCACAGAACCAATGAAATTTTTCATTCGTAAACAATGAAGAGATCCTCATTACAGTCAGGATTATTTCATTCGTTAGATCCATATCAGTATAAATATCAATCGTTAGATCAAGGTAGAGCTAGAAGCTGAGAGAGATAAGTCCCAACCATTAGATCAAGAGAGATCAAAACCATTAGATCTAGATTTCGGGCATAACCAGATTCGTCAGATCAAACTGATTGATCATTAACCATTGATTGAAGCCAAGTAGGAGATATAAAGATTCAAGACTCCATAAATTCTCCACTTCCACGATTATTGGAGACAAGGAAGAGGCATGCAATCGAGAAGTCAAGAAATCCCTGAAATCTTGACAACCATCGAATCAATTAGAAATTTGGGTGAGTTCTCGATCGTTTGATCGAGTATAGTGGAAGGATAGGGTAAGCCAAAAATTCTCGGAGTCTCGGAGTGTCGAAGCCCCAAAATTTCGCCAATCGTTGGATCAATGAGGAACTTTAGATGAATTCTAGACCATCTGATCGAGTAGAGTGGAAGGACATGGTAAGCCACAAATTCCCGAAGTCTCAGAGTGTCGAAGACCCCAAATCCCACCAACCATTAGATCCAAGGAAGAATTCAGGACTAATGTGAGTCGTTATATCAAGAAGTGGAAGGATGGAATAAGCACTTCAGAGGTATAAACTCTGGGGGAGTTGAATGACTTTAAAGTTGTAATATCCCGAAGTCTCAAAGTATCAAAGTCCTAAAATAAATAAAAATCATCCATATCAACACTTGATTAAGTCATAGCCATTGGATTAAGCTAGTGGAAGGATAACATAAGGGGGAGATGTCAAACGACATTAAGCAGTCAACATTACTTTATGACCACTTTGGTAGGTCAAACTCTGGGAGAGTTGGAATATTTTAAAGGGATAATATACTGAAGGTTGAAGTCCAAAGGACTTGGTTCCAGCCCCCAGTCATATGTTATGATCACATGGGTGATGAAGAGCCAGTGTGTAAGGAACTTGGATATTAAGCGCCATTTTTATCCTGTGGTCACAACGTTGGGTTACATGGAGTAAGCACATGAAGAATATGTTCTTAAGAGGAAAAACACCAAGGACATAGCTCTCGGTCATAACTATCGATCATGTGGATCTGTGACCAAATATGACGCAGCCACATACCCCACAGGGTCTCTGCGCCCGACCTCCCGGTCTTAAGGATCGTTCAAATTCCCCTTTTGAGCCAGAGTGACTCTTTGATTCCTCAGTGGAATCTTGGTTAAAAACCCGATCCACAGGTCCTGATATTTTGCCTCATGGTCCTCTGCACTCCGACCACTGCCTCTTCCTCAATAAGAAAGTTATGCTTTCGGGGTTCGGGGTTTCCTAATCTCCGATATCAAGAGTTCTCTGTCCTCTTGAATCCTTGATCTCCGATTTACCGATTTCCCGATATGTATTTTCTCTCCTTAGCCCCTCCTAGCTATGCCCTAGTCCATGTGACCAGTTCTCATAAGACCGTGGCCTTATCTCCTTTCGGGGTTTCAGACTTTCAAGTGCCGAAATACATGGACATTTTGTCCTCAGGATATCCGATCCTCCGAATCCCGATATGATGATTCTTCGATGTGACGTCAACTGACCCCACAGTGGAGCTTTACACCTTGTCGGGGTTTTTCCCAAAAACCTCGATTGTTGCCACGCGTCCTCCTATGATGGACAGTTCTTGTCGCTTTGCAACTTCGGGGTTTTCGATGCCGAAATGCTCCGACTTCTCATCCTCGGAACTCCCGAAATGTCGAATTCCGAAATTCTGATGGCCTCCTCCTTTTTGGGACTTTCACCCTCTTGTTCACGAAGTTTAAAACTCGTGCAATATTTGGCCGATCCAATGGCTGATGGGTATTCGACACTTCTTAGTGAAGTGTCTCCACCGTCCATTCCACTGATCTTCTGCCCGCACTCCAGAGATTAAACTCTGCGTGTCTTCACCCAATCCAACGGTTAATGGGTATCTGAGAGAGATCCGATGACTCACGATCTCTTCTTCTATGCTCTCCTTCTGCTGCTCCCTGGACATAGAAACTTCAACGGTCCAGAATCTATCGGCTCATCCAATGATAGTTGTGCTCCCTTCTGAGCTTTAGCGCTTTCTCCTGATGCTTGGAAGATTTCAAGTTTCTCAAAGGCCTTGACCTTTGCTCCGTTTCTACGAGCTCTTCAACTTTAAGCCTCGCTTGCGTTCTCCATGACGCTATTCCTCCTGAGCTTTACTCCTTTCGAATCCTTGAAGGATTCTATGACTTCTGTGCCTCTGCAAAGTCTTCACACACACGAAGTGTTATCTCTCCCGAGCTTCTCAAACAATCAGGTCTCTAAGGAAATAAATCCTTCTTCCTTTCTCCTACAGATGGAGAATTTGGAATGCCTTCCTGGCTGTACTTCCCTCAAGAAACCTCTTGCTGAGCCCTTCAGGGTGTTCAATAGCCCTGCTAAGATCCTTCTCCTTGGATTCTTTTTCCAAAATACAGAACTCAACAGAGTTCTCTTCTTGTGCCTGTCTGCACACTGTCTCAATGCCCTCCTGGCAGAGTATCTTCTCACAGAACATCCAATAGTTCTATACTCTTCTGTGCACCTATGTACCTACTCAATGCCCACTTGGCAGAGCTCTCAGAATCCTCAGTGATTATGGTTCTTCAGTGAACTCTTGGTAGAGTTCTCCCTTTGTGCACTCCTTGCACTGGCTCAATGCCCACCTGGCAGAGCTTCACAGAACTCCACAGAGATTTTGTCTGCAATTGTGTCTCTCCTACACAGCCTTGCCTTCCAAGGTGTTCAACAACCTCACAGGTCTTTTCTGAGTTGTTGATTCTAGTTCTTGTGCCCACAACACGTCTTTGTCTGAACCCGCAGAATTCAGAAATGCGCCTTTTGTGCACGGCTATCAGAACCCACATCATTCTGTCACACCCTCTTGGTGTGAAGCCTCGAAGGCCTCTCAAGCCTGTAAATCAAACACACTCCTACAAATGCAAACCTACAACATGCATCTACATCATACATTCACAGCATATAAAGAACACTCACAGACATTCATTTACCACACAGTCATGCAGGAAAACTTCTATTTGTATTAAAATGGCAACCGCCTATATTTACAAGGTGTTCCTGAGCACGACCTGTAACGAGGTCTCGACTCCTCTCTTCTACTCTCTACTCGCAGACTCTCTTCTATCCTCGCTAGATCTCCCTTACAAAATGAGATACTAATCTCTTTTTACCTGAGGGGCTCTTCGAGCTCTTCCCTCCAATCTACCTACCCTATTCAATTACATTGAATGGGCTGTCTAGTCCACAAATCGGATCTAGATATTAGCCTTACAAACATTTAAGGCCTACCTACTCTAATGTCTGCACAAAGGCATGACTTTATGGATCAACAGCCTAAACATTTAATTTACATTCATTCAAATTTTAAATGAGGAATGCGCCTCTCTTCATCATGCGATTTGAATTCGCTGACGTGGCTGCCTAGCCGCCTGGCTGAGGTGGAGAGATGATCCTGTATCATACTCCTCAGCTGTAAAATTCATGAGCTCCTGCTCATGAGCTTCCTATCCCAGTTGTGGAAATCCTCCTGGATCCCAAATCATCCTCTGGAGCTGTTCATCCGCTCCATCTCCCTGCTGCTGCTGCTTCTGCGTTGCTGTTGTTGCTTTCCTTCTGGTCAGCTTCTCCTCACTGATAGTTTCTGCTGACTGGATCATCATCTCTCTGATCATGTCGATCACTTCGTCCAGCTTCTCCAATGGTTGGCTTTGTTCATGCAGTCTCCTCAGCTGCAAAAAATTTCTACAAATGGGTAGATCACTGTGATCTCCCATGCCTTCCTCTTCAGCTTCCAACTTCACCTGTTGGATGTGCATGCCCTGCACCTTCACCCTTCTCTCCAGGGCTTCTATCTACTCATACAGATCAACAAAGATAATGCTGTCTACCTCTTCTTCTTGTTCTGCTTCTGCAAACTCCCATGTTGCAGTCCCTTCATCTTCCTAGCTGAAAGTGTCGAGCCACTCCTTAGAATGCTCGTTTTCTCCTTTTTTTTTTTTTTGTGAGCTTCAGTGCTACAACTTCCTCAGCTTCCTGGCTGAATATGTTGGGCCATTCATCAGAATGCTCATTTTCCTCTCCTGCTTGGGTAGCCTCAGATATTTTCTCCAATCCTTCTTCCTTGACAGTCTCATCTAGCTATCCTTCTTCTGCTGTTGTTGCATCTACAACCCAGATTTCTGCCTCCTCTTGGGAAAGTGGTAGGAATATCTCAATTCCCCCAATCATTATAAGACTCCTTATATTGTCCTCTCGGATGGTGAAAGTTTTTAAATTGTCATCATCTTCATTCACATGGCTTAGTAAACCACATGAATCTTCCTTCTTTGTCAGCTGCACCTGCTGATATAAATCCACCTCCGAGCTCACCTATTCTGTCAGCTCCCTAGGATGATTCCGAATCACTTCTGAGTTCAGGAGACCCTCAGATAGTCTCATATGCTCATCCCTGCCCATCTGGCAATATGGGATGCTTCTACTACCCTCCTGGCAGTCTTCGAGATCCCGCAGCGACCTCATATCATCACCCAGCTGGCAATGTGAAATTCCTTGGCTGTCCTCATGACAGTCTGTGATATCCCGCAGTGATCTCAACTTGTTGCCCACCTGGAAATTTGGAATTTCCTCTCTTCCCTCCTAGAAGTTCTTGAGATCTTCAGCTGATCCCATTTTGTTCTCTTCATCGAGAATTCTCCCAGTCTCTGGTTCACATATCTGAACCATTTCTTCTTCAGGTCCTTCGAGGTTTTCAACATGCCTCAACCATCCTCTCAACATCCTATGCTGTCTTCTAGCCATCAGCTCCTTGACTGGCCATTTTACCTTTGGTTTCCTCATGGACCATTCATATACCCATCTTGACCTGGTATTCTGCTGCATCCACAGTTCAAGATTTTCCATTCTTGCCCTGATGTCGGCAAGTTCTTTCCCCCTTTCGGCTGTGCTCATCTGCTCTAGGATTTTCCTCCCAGCATACCTATGGCCTTCAATAGCCATGTTGTTGTCTCTGTCTTCTCTCCTAGAAAACATGCTTCTATCACTCTGTACCCCGAGTGTTTCCAGCTTCATCCTACAGTCCTGCTGACTGTCTTCTTGATTGCTGCCTACCTGCAAACAATCGTCATAGAGTCTCCATCACTCTGTCTTTCTCCTTTGCCTCCTTCTATCTCTGTAATGTACAGACATAATCCGCACTCTGATACCTTAAATCAACGCAGTGTATCAGAGTGCTCTTTTTCCTTTTGCTTCTCTTGCCTGCAATCTACATACAAGATTCAAAGCTCTGATACCACTTTTGACGCAGCCACATACCCCGCAGGGTCTCTGTGCCCGACCTCTGAATATTAAGGATCATTCAAATTCCCCTTTTGAGCCAGAGTGACTCTTTGATTCCTCAGTGGAATCTCGGTTAAAAACCCGATCCACAGGTCCTGCTCTTTTGCCTCATGATCCTCTGCACTCTGACCGCTGCCTCTTCCTCAATAGGAAAGATATGCTTTCGGGGTTCGGGGTTTCCTGATCCCTAATGTCAAGAGTTTTCTGTCCTCTTGAATCCGCGATCTCTGATTTACCGATTTCTCGATATCGATTTTCTCTCCTTAGCCCCTCCTGGCTATGCCCTAGTCCATGTGACCAGTTCTCATAAGACCACGGTCTTATCTCCTTTCCGGGTTTCGGACTTTCAAGTGCCGAAATACATAGACATTTTTTCCTCAGGATCTCCGATCCTTCGAATCCCGATATGACTATTCTTCTATGTGACATCAACTAACCCCACAGTGGAGCTTTCCACCTTGTCGGGGTTTTTCCCGAAAACCTAGATTGTTGCCACACGTCCTCCTATGATGGATGGTTCTTGTCGCTTTGCAACTTCGGGGTTTTTGATGCCGAAATGCTCTGCCTTCTCGTCCTTGGAACTCCCGAAATGCCGAATTCCGAAATTCCGATGACCTCCTCCTTTTCGGGACTTTCACCCTCTTGTTCATGAAGTTTAAACCTCGTGCAATATCTGGCTGATCCAATGGCTGACGGGTATTCGACACTTCTTAGTGAAGTGTCTCCATCGTCCATTCCATTGATCTTTTGCATGCACTCCAGAGATTAAACTCTGTGCGTCTTCACCCAATCCAACGGTTAATGGGTATCTGAGAGACATCCGATGACTCACGATCTCCTCTTCTGTGCACTCCTTCTGCTACTCCCTGGACATAGAAACTTCAACGGTCTAGAATCTATCGGCTCATCCAACGATAGTTGTGCTCCCTTCTGATCTTTAGCACTTTCTCCCGATGCTTGGAAGATTTGAAGTTTCTCAAAGGCCTTGACCTTTGCTCCGCTTCTACAAGCTCTTCAACTTTAAGCCTCACCTGCGTTCTCCGTGATGCTATTCCTCCTAAGCTTTACTCCTTTCGAATCCTTGAATGATTATATGACTTCTGCACCTCTGTAGAGTCTTCACACACACAAAGTGCTATATCTCCTGAGCTTCTCAAACACTCAGGTCTCTAAGGAAATAAATCCTTCTTCCTTTCTCCTACAGATGGAGAATTTGGAATGCCTTCCTGGCTGTCCTTCTCTCCAGCAACCTCTTGCTGAGCCCTTCAGGGTGTTCAACAACCCTGCTAAGATCCTTCTCCTTGGATTCTTTTTCCAAAATACATAACTCAACAAAGTTCTCTTCTTGTGCCTGTTATGACACTGTCTTAATGCCCTCCTGGCAGAGTATCTTCTCACAGAACATCCAACAGTTCTGTACTCTTCTATGCACCTATGTACCTACTCAATTCCCACTTGGCAGAGCTCTCAAAATACTTAGTGATTCTGGTTCTTCAGTGAACTCTCGGTAGAGTTATCCCTTTGTGCACTCCTTGCACTGGCTCAATGCCCACCTGGTAGAGCTTCACATAACTCCTCAGAGATTCTGTCTGCAACTGTGTCTCTCCTACACAGCCTCGCCTTCCGAGGTGTTCAACAACCTCACAGGTCTTTTCTGAGTTGTTGATTCCAGTTCTTGTGCCCGTAGCACATCTTTGTCTGAACCCGCAAAATTCAGAAATGCACCTTCTATACACGGCTATCAGAACCCACAAAATTCTGTCACACCCTCCTGGTGTGAAGCCTCAAAGACCTCTCAAGCCTGTAAATCAAACACACTCCTGCAAATGAAAACCTACAACATACATCTACATCATACATTCACAGCATATAAAGAACACTCACAAACATTCATTTACCACACAGTCATGCAGGAAAACTGCTATTTGTATTAAAATGGCAACCACCTGTATTTACAAGGTGTTCCTGAGCATGGCCTGTAACAAGGTATCGGCTCCTCTCTTCTACTCTCTACTCGCAGAATCTCTTCTATCCTCGCTAGCTCTCCCTTACAAAATGAGATACTAATCTCTTTTTACCTGAGGGGCTCTTCAAGCTCTTCCCTCCAATCTACCTACCCTATTCAATTACATTGAATGGGCTGTCTAGTCCACAAATCGGATCTAGATCTCAGCCTTACAAACATTTAAGTCCTACCTACTCTAATGCCTGCACAAAGGCACGACTCTATGGCTCAACAACCTAAAAATTTAATTTACATTCATTCAAATTTTAAATGAGGACTGCGCCTCTCTTCATCACGCGATTTGAATTCGCTGACATGGCTGCCTGGCCGCCTGGATGAGGCGGAGAGATGCTCCTGCATTAAAATCTCTGCTGCTGAAGTGGATGCTTCATTTGGCAAGTTTAGAAGGTAGTCACAATAATAAATATGATCAATTTTCCTTCAAAGAGCCACCCATACCATCCACCTCACACATTTTCTAGGGAAAATTCTCACATGAAAACTAATTGGGCATGTTATGCACAAAACCCATTCGTAGAATTTTAAAATTCATTTTCATCGTCCAAGAATCTTTGTACAAAAATAACTATCTAATTTGGTGTTCAAAAATCAATTAATAAACAAAAAATTACCGTTTTTGTTAATTAAATGAAGAGGTGAAATGATTCATTATTAAAAATACACAATGATTCAATTTCATACCTATTGGAATACTATATAACCAAAGGTATGGTGAAAGAAAAGTTTCTATGTGGTCTACATCAGAAAACCAAAAAGCAAGTGCAGATTCCAAGGAAGAAATATGAAGATACTTATGAACCGAGGGTGGAAGGGAGAAGAAAGGAAGGATTAGTTTCCTTTTCCAAATAAAGTTTCAAGATGGGGAGTTGGTGCTTCTTGGGGTTGGTGCCCTAAAAAAAGGGAGTTGGTGCTTCCTAGGGTTGGTGCCCTAAAACAAGGGAGTTGGTGCTTCCTAGGGTTGGAGCCCTGAAACAAAGAGGGAGTTGGAGATTCCTAGGGTTTGTGACTTAAACAAGGGGATTTTTGTCTCCTAGAGTTGGTGCTGTAAATCAATCTTCATATAAAACTTGTAATTTGTAATTTAAGTTTATACTTATTGATGTTATTTACTAAAGTTTCATGTTGATCAATAAAGTTAATAAATAAATTTTTTAATTTTTTTAAAAGGTATCAATACTAATTCACCCCTCCCTTTCAGTATTGAACTACATTCCAACAAAATGTGCATGGATAAAAATCCTCCATGAAAATCTATGGCTTCCCACCTCTGTTATGAAAAGTGACGGTGAATTTGAACATTTAAGCACTGGTGCGGTATGTTTTAGGTGTGCACTGGTGCATATGTACCTTAAATATGCACTAGTAAAAAAACCTCTGCAAACACCAATTTCCGCCCGCCTCCTCTATAAACAACTAAGGGATAACGTTTTTGGGGAGGTTACATAAAAACATCCACTAGAAGGTGTTCTCATTGTATGAAATAAATCGAAGCAATGGTAGATTACATCGATGTTGGTCATGTTATGTGAAGATGATATCAGGATTGAAGATAATAATGAACCCCCATTCCAAGGATTTTGGAAAATTTTCTTTGATGGTGTTTCCTCAAAAGATGGATCTGGAGCAGGTGTGGTGTTTAAATGTCCTCAAGGAGAATTTCATCCCCATGCATTTTGATTACAGTTTTAGTGCACAAAAAATGAGTATGAATCCTTGATTCAAGGATTAATACTTTCTCATTAGATGAAAATTATTGATCACATAGTCATGGGAGACTCAGAATTGGTCATCAACTAGGTTCGGAAAAGATACAACACTAAGAAGGAAAGATTGAAGGATTATGTTGAAAAAGTTTGGGATCTCATCCAAACATTCATTTCCTTTAACATATCATTTATACCCAGAGAGAGAAATCAAAGGGATGATTCATTGGCAGTATCAACCTCACTTTTCAATCCATAATCATCTTATCATTCATTCTATGTCAAGATGAATTTTCTCCCATTAGTACGAGACAACCATAATTTTTGGAAAATATTTGAAAA
>ML822149.1:15249-35073 GCA_009831015.1 Picea engelmannii | reverse complement strand
AGAGAGAGAGAGAGAGATCTTCCACTCCTATGGTATCTTGTGAGTGTGTCTCATTCGAAGCATTTCCCTTATTTTCATCCCAGTCTTTGATCATCCAAATTTATTAGTGTATTTTTCATTTGTAAATTCGATCCTTGACTATATTTATTGTTGATTAATTGGGTTGGTTGTCATTTATTTCAACCCTTGAAGCAAGTCCGGTAGAAAATTACAGTAGCCCCAACAGTATGGTTAAGGGAATTACATTCTTTTTTAGGTATAAAGGTGTGAAGATCAATCTATTTGTAGGTAAGACTATTCTATATGGATAGTACATATCGTGCCATTTCCGGTGATATGTGGTACATCACTTAACTCCTCACGATTAGAGAGTTATGGCCTTGTGAAGTTGGAGAACCCTCATGAGTTATCTAGAAGCCCCTAGAAGGTCAAATAAGTCAATTTATTCTAGAAGTTCCTAGAAGAAGTTTACTAGTAAAAGTGGTTGTAACTAGGAGTTAATCGTGATTTAAGTTGTTGCAAAAAGAAAATAATTAAAAATAAATTAGTTGCAACTAGAAGTGGCAAGTTTACTATTTCTGGATAAAGTGGTTGTAAGTGGACAAAGTGGTTAGAAGAGGGTTATCCCTAAAAGAAGGAAGTTGAGTAAATTTAGTTAGAAGGTAACCCCTCGAGGAAACTACTTGGAGATTATAAATAAGAGAGAAAGGGTCTCCTATTAGTACCTATTGAGAAAATTGAATATCAATTGTTTTGTGAAAGGTTTATTGCAGGTACTCATTGATACATCTGAAGTTATGCAAGTCTGAGGTAGTAAAGAAGGGTTGACAGTGAAAGTTTTGGAGTTGCAGACTTACTGAAAAAACCCTAGTTTTTTAGGTGTACACAGGTTGCAGTGGAGGAAGTTGTGTACATACACAACTGCAGTGGATTAGGGAACATACATATGTGGGTTGAAGAAGAAGGGGTCACATACAATTGAGAAAATCCATAAAATTTTGAGTTGTTGAGGGTGTCAGGTTCTTAGAGTTTGAAAGCAACTTCCCAGGAAGTTCTACAATGATCAGGTACAACAGATCTATCCACAGGTTCAAAAGATATGTCATATTATTATGTGTAGTTGGATATTGTTTTCTACATGAGATATGGTTATGGGAGGTTGGGGATTTTCCCTAGAGAGGTTGTTGGTGGTATGACACCCATTGTATGAGCTAGATCTACAAAAATACAACATTGGTATATTTGGTATTCAATATTGTTACATCTTGTGTGGTTGAGTGTTGAGGCATATCTTGTATTTCTTGGCACATGGTTGAGGGTTTTTGGTTGTGATGTGTTAGTGAAGTTGTTGGTGTAGTTTGAGGTTGCATATCAGTGAGGGTTTGATGTCTAGTCCATGTGAGGGTTATTACACTTGATCATGATTGTATACACATGTATGACACATGACTAGAGAGACATAGATGCACTTGGTTAAGGGATATGTATGATGATGTATGCATAGGGAAAAAATACAAATTGGACATAGTGACAGGTTACATGTTGATGTGTCAGAGGCAACAAAGTGTTTGAGTTTCAGAAAGGTGAAAACCATATCTTTCTGAAGGTGTACGCAGGCTGTAGTATAGAAAAGCCGCGTACATACACAGGCTGTAGTAGAGACAAGTCACATACATACGCAAGGTGCAACATATACAGGTCGTGTACCTGTTGGTACAATATTATTTCTGGTACAAGTTGATTACAGGCTATTGGTATAGGTTGTTGGCATAACTTGATACATGTTTACAATGATATATCTCACAGTGACAGTGTGGCAACGGTTTCATCATTTATTTGACACTTAAATTTTAGGGCAGTAGGACATGACAAGGATAGGTGGTTGTATCCACCTTCCAATTGTATCCGAAGAACATAGGGGGGTTTAGCCTACTTTTGGTTGTAGCCAGAGAATTGGGGAGTTGGAGCTTCCCTGGGGTTGTAGGCTGAAAATATAGGGGGTTGGAGCCTCCTTCAAGTTGCAGCTGGAGAACAAAGGAAGTTGGTGCTTCCAATGAATGTAATTCTTAAATACATATAAGAAAAATAATTTTGTGGTTTTCTCCCGCATTGGGTTTCCACGTAAAAATATTGGTGTACTGTGTATGTGTATGATTTTTCATTATTCATGGTTCATTTATTCTACATTTGTTTAATGATAATGGTAAATTGATCATAAAGATAAACACCACTTATATACTGTGGTTAAAAAGGATTAAAAAGATCTATTACTGATTCACCTCCCCTCTCAGTAATCCAACATTTCTCCTGTTCTTCTAGGTTACAATTACTATTTTATTTGGTCCACGGGAGCCCCATCCCAATCCATTTGGACGAATGCACTTCTTTTAATCATTTAAATATCAGGAACATTGTGTTTTTTGATAGACAAGCACTTTATTCGAACTTGAACATCAATGCATAATTATTTTTTACTCTCACAGAGAGTTATTCCAGGAGTTGATAACATTTGTGGTTTCATACTTTTTATAAAGCACGAGATCTCATGTATGTTTCTCCTATGCATCTTATGATTCTAAATGACGAAATCTTTAAATCTCTTTGAATTATGGGCCATCAACCTTATTTTTTGTCTATAAGTATTGCTTCAAATATTTTACCTGAATTAACAGATGTGATGGAATGGATGTATTTGTTCTATTATTGCATGTGAAATTATTATCTTTCTACTATAATTCATTTGTTATCTGTTTAGTTATTTTACCACCTGGTCCACTCACAGGTGTTGATGTTATGATTGTATGAATTTATGTTTTGAGAAAGTGTATGAGTGAGAAAGAAGAGTACCACATCTATAAAAATGTAGAGGGGATCTTGATAAATCTTTCAAGAAGGCCCTAGGAGGTTTAATCTTGTCCCTAACGAGAAAGGAGATCAACAAAAGTCTTAAAATATAATTTTTCAAGTTAGGGATTTTCTAGTCTAATGTTTAAACATTTATTGTTAATTTCATTTTCATTTATTAATTTATTAAATATTTGTTTATTTATGTTTTTGAATATGGAAATAAAATTAAACTTTCTTAATATTAAAATGGATATTTATAAAGTTAAATGAAATTAATATTTATAGTTTTATTTATATATAATAGAAAGTGGCAAAACTTATCATAATTAAGTTGTCAACTGTTAATGAGAACAATTATTATTGGTTACTATATGTGAATGCAAGTTGACTCATTATCATTATTTAAGGAAAACCATGCCACCTGAAATAGTTCGCTGGTGGTTCATAAGGGGGAAACGTTTCACTCCTACTAGATGCCTCTAGGTCTTGGGCCATTAACGTGTTTCCTTATGTTTGAGGAAGGTGAGATCTTAGCTAATCATAATCATACTTAAGACCAAAAGGTGGTTTCAACCTAAATAGTATTTTCAAGAAAGATAATATCCCTTGAAGTCTTCATTAAGGCTACCTCCAATAAAGTCATGTTTTTGTTTAGTAACATCTAGTTTTACTCTCATATATGAGTTTAGATACTATTCAAATTGCAATTTAACCTCTTACTTAAGAGAAAAATGTCCATTCATATAGTGAAACTGGGCATTGAACAACTCCCAAAATGTCGTGAGATAAAAGCATTTGTCATCTTTGTGACACTAAGAGGGTTGAAGATAAAAAAAAATCTCTTATAATGTCGTATGTATGCCCAAATTAGATGTCACTTTCAAAATATTTGTCACAATAACAACTTTCCTGACCTTCTAACTCATCAAAACTATGGCGATCTTGGAACTCTTTTCTTAGAGTTTTTCGAGCATAGAGCTAAAATTCGAAAAAATTCCTAAGTAATCTGTTTCCTTTATTAAGGTCCAATAAATCAAATTTGATTTTGATGAAAATTAACCACCATCATTGTCATCACTAAACATTATAATAATAAAATAATTTTTTAATTAAAAAGACCCAAATAATTAATTTAAAATTTTAAAATTCTTTTTGACCCTCAAAATATCGAGTTTGCGTACTCTAGGCCGAAATTTATTTCTAACTAGAAATTCATACCGACTCAACATACTTTGGTCAACCATCAATAGTAATATTAATATTAAATTAATTAATTATTAAAGGATAGCACCACTGCACATCTAGTCTATAATTAATTACCATTTTCGTCCTCTCATCTTAGTGAACATTAACATTAAATGTAGGCTCATGTTTGTAGGGTATCTAGGGATATGTGTGATCCATTACTACCAATTTTTTTTTTTAAACCACCCAACGTAAATAGAAGAAACAATATACATTGCATAAAGGTCACACCTTATTGCTGTTACTAATTATCTTTGGTGCATTAGAAATATAATTTGAAACTAAGCCAAATGTTCAACCATTGGGTGTCAGAATATCAAAAAATACATGGGAAGACCTAAAAACATGCGTGTGAAGTTGATGGCCTGAAAATTAAAAAAAATGTCAATATTATGACCATTCTTAAATGAATCTAGATGACCACTTGAATCAAGGAAACTGTATTGGATATTTTTAGAAGGAAGAAGAGACATGGATGCCAAATGCAAGACCAAACTCATCTTGCTTAGAAGCAGGAGGGACCCATTGTAGGGAATTTCTCTAGTAGCAATCATAAGTATAAAAATTAATTGGGAAGTGAGCTCATAGCCTTATGCCATATACATAAGTGCCCCACTACCTCCATGTGTGGTTTACAACCCTTATCTTTTCATTGGTATTCTTTTATTCTCAAACACAAATCTCTTAAGGATTTTGTAGACTAGGATTTAAGGCATGGATGATTGCTATAGTGCAATAGGAAAATTAATGTTCAGTGATTTAGAAGACAAAACATAATCTATGGGAAAGTTCATTTTGGTATCCAATAAAATTGACAACACCATTAAGTGTTGCATTGCATGAATGCTTTCATGTGGTGCTCTTAATGTTGTGAGAGTAATGCATATAAATGGCATGCAAAGGAGCATACATGACAATTGGGGCTAGGTAAGTCATGAACACCAATACCAAGTATGTTTTGCATTTCCTAGTTGCAAAGGATTAGTTTTAAACACTATTGTATTGCCTCATACTATATATCTCCAAAGACAGAATATGTACTTCTTGGTTATTTTTTACATTCTACAAAAAACATAAGGGTTGAAACCCTTATTTGAATGGTTGTATGTCCAATTTTTCTTGTATTTGGAGCCCATTTTTCAAAAGGACTAAAGAAAACACATTGTAGAGGGGAGCATTACCATAGAAATCCCCATCCCAACATCTTATATTAATGTGAATCAATCATATACCCTCCATCAAAGGCCCATTAACATCAATCAGAGTGGCCCTATGATAGTGCTCAATAGAGGTATTGTGTGAGAAATCCAAGGTCCAATAGGATGGATGGAAATGTTGTATGCCAAGGAGACATGAGGGCCACCAAATTAGTCAAATTGGGTATGGAGGCCTACACTAGAAAGAATATTAGAGGTTGACCTAAATCAATTGTTATTCTATTAGGATGGCCACTACCTATTTGAAACAAGTATCATGGTATGTTGGGAGTTAAATGTTGTCATGAAATGACCTCACAACTAATGTGGGATATCACACAAGAGGATATAATATTTTAATGTCACAAAAATTATTCCAAGGTGGAAAATGTGGCATGCCGAAGTGTTTTATTATCATGCTTATTACTCATTTTTTATTCTCACAAACAAAAATTGACACACCATGTCCCATAGAGAAGGAAATGGGAGGGAGAGAAAACATGCATATTCACCCCACAACCAATCAATCACTATGTTAGTAGAAGAGCCACTACCTCCATGGGCACTTACATTGGCATTAGAATCTTAAAAGTTTGAGACTTATATGTTTCCATAGACTAGATATCACAACCAATGTGGGGATACCACATAATATGATTGGATATTTTAAAGTTGTAGAAACTATTTGAAGATACCAAACACAATGTATTTGACTGTTTATGATCCACACCCAGACAACATGCCCCATTGAGGAGAAGACAAATACCGAGAAAGAATTTATATTCATCCTATGACCAAACAAGCATTACATTATTAGGAGGTTCATTACCTTTATGTAAACCCCCATTAATATAAAAATCATGGTATTCTAGGCCTTATATGTGGTCATGGATGAGACCTCAACACCAATGTGGGATAACACAAAAAAAGAGGAGCTTTTAAATTTGTAGAAATCTTTCCAAGACACCAAACATGACATATCCATATGTTTATATCATGTTTATTATTCACTATTTATCATCACACACACCCACATAACACATCTCTCAAAGGAGGAGAGGCCTAGAAAAAATGAATATCCTTTTTTTTTGTTAAACTATCCACACAAAAGTGTATTATCTTAAAAAGAGACTATACAATGGCTATATTGTTGGTTTGCCGCTAGGGAAACTGTTATAAACCTAATTTACACCAGATATTCTTACCTGGCATCAGACCATCTCATTTTACATCTTTTTACAAGCCACTACTGAACAACTCTTCTTAAAAACACCCTTTTTGAAGGCACGCGCGCCTTGCTCCACTACTGCACGCGTGTATACGTTAGCTGACCCACTACAACCCGCGTATACCTACAAAAGCACGATAAATGGAAAGTTGTAGATGAAACTCACATTTTTGGGTAAGTTACCTAAACCGTTTGACCGCCCATAACCGGTCACTCGACCAAATACCTAGCCCTTTCTAGCCTATAAAAGAAGGGGTATGGGTCCCATTTGAGAGGAGGAAAATAATTGTAAAGAAACTCTACCCGATTTCGCATTCCCTTTGTCCCAACCTTTTGCAACTAGTGTGTGAAGAGAAGCATATAAAAAAGAAGTTGGAGCACAGTTGAAGAGGAGCCTAGGACGAGATTCGAGGAGCAGTGGTCTATCTCACTATTGTAAGTTACTCTTGTGAGATTAATAAAAAGAAGTACTTTTCCCATCCCACCATATGAGGTTTTCAATGTTTAAATTTGATTATATTTTGATAGAATATTTAACCCATTAGTTCATAGATCATATGCATGTTTGGAGTTCTTTGTTTGTCTGTTTATGAATACAGGTCAGCTTTGGGAGGAGATTTGCAGTCAAGGAGCGACCGAACGTTAAAGGATCCACATCAAACACAGAAACTAAGGTACAATAACTTGATCTTTTTAACCTTATATTTACATATGAATAATGGGGTTTATGATTGGGATGATGGTAAAAAGTAGGAGACTTTAGGTCATTTCTGCATGCATTACAAAACCCTTAATGCTAGTCCGTAGGGGGATTTCCCACCCACAATAGAATTGGCAACCATACTTTTTGGGTTTTTAAAATTGGTTTTATTGCCTTTTTTTCTAAGTTTCTACAAGAGTTTGAGCTAGTAGGGATTCTGGTCTTCCATACCAGTACACCCTGCTTTCTTCACTTGACTGTTTTTCCTTTTATGGGAAGCTACAAAGGCATACACAGCCTGTAGAAGGCTTACATGCGTATACATGTGCCCCACCTTCATACAACCTACGTGCATACACTCGCTGATGAAGTGTTAACTACGTGTCTGAGTACATAATTTTTTATTTAGAGAGCCAGTCATCCTCTTCCCTGTTAGAAGTGATCCTTCTCAGGGGTTTTCTAGATCTAGTTCTGGTCTCTGTTGTTGCAGTTTGTAGCGTAGGTCTAACCTCAGATTATCTTGTTTTTTAACAAAGTTTCCTTGCATCTTTTTTCTGTCAAAGTAAGTTTCTGTGTCTTCAAGGGATTCTGGTTCTCAATACCAGTACTCCCTGCCAGTGCTTGATTGCTTGTTTTTCAATTTTTTGAGGAGTTGTAGAGGTGCATGCGGCCTGTAGTGAGCCTGCACATGTGGACACGTGCCCTGAACTTCCACAACCCACGTACATACGTTGGCTGTTGAACTGTCGGTAACGTGCCTACGTTGAGAATTGTTTTTAAAGAAGAGGCAAGCATCCTCTTCCCTGTCAGAAGTCATACTTCTTAGGGGTTTTCTTGACCTAGTCCTAGTCTCTGTTATAGCATTCTGTAGCCTGGGTTTGACGTCAGTTTTGCTTATTTTTTTCAAAAGATTTCTTGTGTTTCCTAGCCTTTTAAACTTATTTTTATCTTTAAATTTTAAGAAAAATACATTCATTAGTTTCTTTTAGAAGCTTTTGTTACCTCTACTTTGATTAGAAGAAAATATATATAAAAAAATAGCTTCTTAGGTCTCTTTCTTTCTTGGCATCTGCTTTGCATTGTTATTTGAAAAAGAAAAATAAATTAGCATAGCATTGTGTTTTCTTCTAATTTTAAAATAATTTCAAAAGAAAATAAGAAAGATAATCGTTCTTTGATAGTGTTCTTATCATTTCTTTCTTTTGCAAGAGTCTTAACAACATCAGTTGCACTACCACACCTTTTGAGTAATCAAGCCTTAAAAATAACGCTAATTAAAAATAACTAGACTTTTATGTTTGTAGGCTCCATCAACTAGTTTAGGATTAGGGCCTTGAATTAGGTTGGAGAGGAAACTCTTCAAGACTGTTCAATCAAACATTGGAGTCTATGCTAGGGAGTGTAGAAGTCCAGTAACGTGGAAATTATCTGGGACCCCCCTCTAACATAGGGGCTAAACACGAGGTCACGTGTGGAAAGGTAGCGGAGATAAGCCCTCCAAAGCCAGAACAAGCGTAGTGGGGAACACATATAGAGGACTTGTCTTGGGATTCCGTTGATTGCATTTTCCACGGAGCTTCATGGGTTTCGAATCCATTAGATGTCCTCAGTTGTCTTCTAGAGCACTTGCTTTCAATACCCTTGATAGCGTTCGGGCTTGATACCCTGCTCATTGCGGTCCACTCGATTGTTGATTGTACCCGCCTGGTGATTGTCCATGAGCTGGCAACCTAGTTTCCTTTATTTTAGGGACTTACATAGGTGACTGCGGGGGTATACCACAGTACCTAGGGTAGACATCGGGCCACTCTTTGCAGAGTATACCCAGAGGATTCTTCCATATTCGAGTTGCACTTGCACCGGTAAGTTTCTCTAGTGTTGGCTGGTGTAACTGTTCTTCCTACTAGTTAGTTGTTTGCTTGATTTTCCTTTAGGAATTTTTTAGTGTGTGCTCTGTGCTCCCTCATTTTCCATAGTGAGTTAGTCAGTTATTGCTTTGGGTCTCTGATCATGGTAGACCACCCACTCCATTGACCGTGAGGACTTTTTGGTCTTCCCCTTAGAAACGTAGAGACGCCTTTGTATAGGCGTTGTTTCTATAACACTGGTTCGCCAGAGTTAGTGTGTGAGACTTTTACGGACTTGAACAATCCTGCAAGGGGAGAACCTGTGCATAAGATATTCATGGCTAAAGTTCTCAACAATACCAACCAAGGAACCCCTTCACAAGGGGATTCTTGTGCTTTTCCTTTCAGAAATGTTGGTGTCCCTTTGATCGCCACTTTGTACATTCCTGGGTTGAATGTTGGACTACTGGTTTGGTTGGGTACCATTACAAATGTCTCGAATTCTCTTGACACTTCTCAGTTAAGCACATTATGTCATGGGCACCATGTTGATGCTCCTTCGTCAACAAAGTATTCTCCTCGTCCTTCTCCTGCCTTTGGTGAAAGTACAGTTACTAGTAACCGAAAGTCTAAACGAAATAGAAAGAGGAAGAATAGGAAGAAGAAATCACCAACCTCTACGAGTCATGTTGGAGATAGGTTGACAACCTCTGCAAGTCACATTGAAAACCACCACCCAACCTTTGCAAGTTATGCTGGGGGAAAGCACCCACCCACTGCAAGTCATGCTGGGGGAAAAATTCCAGTCACGACTAGTCATATTGGTAATAGGTCTGTAGCATCTGCGAGTCATGTTATTGACCCATCACCAACCTCTACAAATCATGTTGGAGATGTGAAACCAACCACTGCTAGTCATGCTGGGGGCATCGATTCTACTGAGAAACCTAGACGGATAGGATGTAAGCCTAAGTTCCCTTGTAAGCTTTGCAAGGGAGATCACCTTACTCATTTGTGCCCTGGCCTTCCAGAGGTTCGAAGATTGTGGTCCCTGTCTGCAAGCTCTTCTGATTTTGAGTCTTCTGAGGTTTCCTCACAGTCTTTTCAGCCATTGGTTGAGAAAGTGGTCACGCCGATGTAGTCATCGATTAATCCCACTCCTCTTTTGGGGGGTGATGTTCCTTTCGACCATGTAGTCTCGCAACCTATTTAGCCATTGGTTGAGAAAGTGGTCATGCCGATGTAGTCTTCAGCTGATCCCACTCTTCTCTTGGAGAGTGTAGAGTCTACCAAAGTGGTCACGCTGATACAGTCTTTGGCTAATCCCACTCTTCTCTCGGGGAGTTATGTGTCTACCGACTATGTTTTTATCATTTCCAGTTCAGTACTTTCAGAACAAGGGGACATTCCTCTCATTCCAAGCACACCCCCTCCAAGCCCTAGGATGGTTTCCTTTGATTGGAATGATCTTGTTGAGCCTCATCTTCCTTTTTCTGCACCTTTTCAAATAAGGGTTGAAGTTAATTCAATAAACATTTATCGATGTATTGTGGATGAAGGAGCCTCTGCAAGTATTTTATCCTCCTCGGTCTGGAAAGTCTTGGGATCTCCCGAGCTTGTGTCTGCTTTGCATGAGCTATTGGCTTTTGACAGATGTCCTAGTGAATATTTGTGGATTCTTCCTCAGTTGCCTATCTCTTTAGGTGGGAATATTGTCCTTGTTGATGTTATAGTGGTGCAAGGCCCGTTAGATTTTAATATTCTTCTCGGGCATGATTATGTATATGCTATGAACGTTGTGGTGTCTACGCTCTTCCGAGTGATGGATTTCCCTCATAATGGAAGCATTGTCACTATTGACCAACTGGACTCTGATAATCACCATCCTAATTCGACATTATTTCAGACTACCCCTCTACATGTTCCTAGTGTTCGTGTAGACTCTACCCCACCACGGGTTAATTATGTGGTGTCTTATTGTCGGTTTTCAATTTCTTCTGAGCATGAACCTGTGCAATCATGTTTGCCTTCTCGAGAATTGGTCTTAGCAATTGATCCTTTGGTTTATCCAATGGGATCCCTTGCTTCCGCCTCTTGGTCCAAGTGATCTTGAGTCTCATTCTGAGTCTGATCTTGTTGTTAGTAGATCCTCAAGCCCTTGTGATTGTGATTCTTTGTTGATAGACTCTGCCAGTCCTGACCAGAGCCTCCATCTGCATATGGAATATGGTCAGTTTACTTCACCCTTTGGGACTGTTGACCCTCGTTTGCATGATTTCTTAGATTTTAAATTGCCTTAAGATGAGGCTATCCTTGAAGCCATGACTACAGTTTCTATGCCGTGGGAGGACTTACACTATGGTTTGTGTGTTCTTCCCTTTTGGGAGACTTTTCAAGTTGACTATCGAAGAGACTCTTGGTCTGAGCCTAGTAGTGGGCTCTACCTAAACCATTTTTATACACGAGTTGTAAAACACAATGGGTCTTCTTTTAAACCTTTTTTAGACCCTCTAAAAATGAAAATATTGCCAAGCGACCTTGTTGACCTTCACGCTCACTAAACTAAAATTTGAAGGCACGTCTGTCTGGTGGTAGTTTACCCCTTTTTTGGTTTGTATGGTCAACTACACGAACAAAGGTATACTCTAGGATCTTCGGTTCCCTAAAAGATTATTCTCAGGTATGATTTTAACCCTTTTTCGGTCCTAAGGGACTAAATTTACTAAAACGGAACCCCCACGGAATCCATAGTTAAGCTCTTTTCAGACTCCCTAAAATTGAAAAGATCGCCGAGTGACCTTATTCGCTCACACTCGTTAAAATGGTCCAGAAGAACAGTCTTGACGGAGTCCATACTTAAGCCTTTTTCAGACTCCTTAAATATGAAAAAATTGCCGAGTGATATTGTCTTTATCACACTCGTTAAAATGGTTTTGAATAGATGTCGTTTCAGTGCTAATTTACCCCTTTTTCAAACCGACTAGACTACCTTTGAAAAAGGTACCCCAATGGCGTCTCCTTTTACGCTTTTTCAGACTCTCTAAATATGAAAAACCACTGAGCTTACCTTCTCTAGGCTCATTAAAATCACATCAAAGGACGTTACCATTGTGTCTTATTAATCGCATTTTCATACCTGCATCTTTGGCCTAATGCCGACTCCATGTTGCTCTCAACTGAACCATTTGAAGCATGCCTTATACGCAAGCCCTGTAGTACTTTTCCTCTGCGTCTTGACACCTTGGCCCACAGAGGATTTTTCTCGAGTGTCCTTTTTCTACATATATCCCTTTTCTCTGAGCATCCATGTGTTCCTTTCACTCAGAACTAATATGTCTGCGACACTCGATCCTCCTTTGTAATGTATCATTATTTTATTCTTTTTCAAGCTTTCCAAAATTATTGAAAAAGACAAAAAAAATCAAATATACCCCAAAAAGAGGAAGGGAAAGTATTTTCTTTTTGATGGCAGCACAATGGGTCCCCCTTGGACAAAGCACATCCTTCCATTTGTTCATCAAGCTTTGGGCTTTAACCTAACCTTAGGAAGTTGTTCTTGCTACATAGAGCTATGTCATCCTCCGTTTGGTTATTCTTCCAAACATTTGGAGAGTTTGCATTGCCTCCTGCATCGTAAACTTATGTCAAATACCATGCTTCCCGAGTCTCATATTTTGTCGTGCTATTGTCCAAGGGAAGTTTTTACCAATCTTGAGTCGACCCCTCTGCATTTTGTCTCTTTCCCTCATGCCCGACCATCCCGAAAGTCCAATCAAGTCTTTGTTTGAAATCCATGAAGCCCTCAGCCTGATCATCAAAATCCTCTAGTCCATTCCTGACAAGTCGTCGAAGACCTCTGGGTAGTGAAGTCGTACACTCATATTACACTCCTACTCGAGTTGTGAAGATTTTGAAGTTGTTGCTCGAGATCTTAGGGCCTCATCTCTAGCCATCAGGCCTTATTCGCTTCTTGAAGATGGATACTATACATGTATATCTTTTTGATTTCTAGATGTAGATCCGTTCTGTATTACTCACGGGTACACTTTATATAGTTATATGACATGGATCTGCAGTGTATTTGATTGGAAACCATGATTTTATTTCATTCCGAGCATGGGTATGCCCGCCTCGGTGAGACAATTGTTATTTTGAAGATGGCACCTCCCGAACTCTGGTCCCTGGGATCACTTGTTTCATACGTTGGTGAAGATTGATAATGTATTTCGGCCATCAGATGATCCTCTGACCTCACACATTAGGGGGCATCTGTTATAACCCTAATTTGCACCAGATATGCTTACCTGGCATCAGGCCATCTCATTTTACATATTTTTCCAAGCCACTACTGAACAACTCTTCTTAAAAACACCCTTTTTGAAGGCACACGCACCCTGCTCCACTACTGCATGTGTGTATATGCTAGCTGACCCACTACAACCCGCATATACCTACAAAAGCACGAAAAATGGAAATTTGCAGACAAAACTCACAGTTTTGGGTAATTTACCTAAACCATTTGACCGCCCATAGCTGGTCACTCGACCAAATACCTAGCCCTTTCTAGCCTACAAAAGAAGGGGTAGGGGTCCCATTTGAGAGGAGGAAAATAATTGTAAAGAAACTCTACCCGATTTTGCATTCCCTTTGTCCCAACCTTTTAAAACTAGTGTGTGAAGAGAAGCATATACAAAAGAAATTGGAGCACAGTTGAAGAGGATCCCAGGACCAGATTCGAGGAGCAGTGGCCGATCTCACTATTGTAAGTTACTCTTGTGAGATTAATAAAAAGAAGTACTTTTCCCGTCCCACCATATGAGGTTTTCAATGCTTAAATTTGATTATATTTTGATAGAATCTCTAACCCATTAGTTGATATATCATATGCATGTTTGGATTTCTTTGTTTGTCTATTTATGAATACAGGTCAGCTTTGGGAGGAGATTTGCAGTCAAGGAGCGACCGAACGTTAAAGGATCGACATCAAACACAGAAACTAAGGTACAATAACTTGATCTTTTTAACCTTATATTTACATATGAATAATGGGGTTTATGATTGGGATGATGGTAAAAAGTAGGAGACTTAAGGTCATTTCTGTATGCATTACAGAATCCTTAATGCTAGTCCATAGGGGGATTTCCCACCCACAACAGAAACCAAACCATAAACAATGAAGCAATTTGTCTAGTTTAGTTGTATTTAGAGGCCATTGTATCTTGAAACTATAGTTTAGAAAATTCCAAAAAATATGAACATTAGAGTAAAGTATAATATAATCCCACCTGACATAGTGATAGTTATTAATAGGTGGGGCTACAACTCCCACACCCCTTATGCTGGAAAATAGAAAAATTTTCATGATAATCATGAGAAAATTAAACTAAAGGAGGATGGTCATATTCCACAGGAACTTGGGGCTGAGAGTAGTCCAACTTGGAGAAGTCCATTCCATCTCTCTTCTCAGCCATCAAATTTAACTTGTGGTCCATGAGCGTCATCTAAGTGGAGGAGGATTTCCTGATGGGCTTCATGCCTTTCTACCAACAATTTACCCATTAACATTTTTATATTCCAATATAGGTCAACCATTCAAAAATAACTGGATTCCCTTGATCATGTGGATATAGGATAAAAAATCCAAGGTCAGATATTTTCGGTGACATCCACATTACCGATGAAGTGTCGGAGGACCCTTACATTAGCTTTTGCAAGATCAATCTCTGCTTGGATTTTGATGTTGGGTATGTGTTATATTATTTCCATAACCAAACCTAGTGTCATAGGGGGGTGCAACCCCCCTTATCCAAGGGGTAATAGGGGGAGGGGATCCCCCCTACGTGGGAGTTTGGGGGAAGCACCCTTGAAAATTTCTTTTTCGCATTTTTTGTGTCCGTTTTTAGTGGTTTTTCAACACATGGTTTTCACCGATGGGTTTATAATTTCGGTTAAGGAATTAGGGTTGTTGACTAATTGGGATCAATGGATTAGGGGTTTTGGATGTTGCGGAATCCTAAATATATTTTATTTAAAAAAATTAAGATATAATATGAATAGAATATTAGAGGTGCGACTCTAAACAGGTTGTTGGTTTTCTCAGTTTGGGTTTCTAGGGTAAAATATTTGTGTAGTGTGTGTGTGTGTGTGTGCCATTGTATATTTTATGTTTTTATTAAGAATTTGTTTGTAGTAGTTAATTGTATGAGGATAAAATGTACATTTTCTATCAGAGTTGTTATTGGCTTCAAGGTGATGGATTTGTGGCTATGGGTTTGGATCAGGTATGTGATAAACCTTGTTATAGTGGGAGATCTGCAAATATTGATTCTTCATGTGGAAAGAAATGGTGAGCAATTCGAAAATATATATGGAGAAATTTAATGGGAAACATTTTGAGCTATGGAAGGTCAATATGGAATATCTATTGGTGGAAAAATATTAGTGGATCATTTTGGATCTAGGTACTACACCTATAGGAATGTCAGCAAAAGACTGGAAAAATTTGGATTGAAAGGTGAAGAACACAATTCGGTTGTGTCTCTCAAATTCAATATTACTGAATGTGTCAGGGGAAGCTACAACCAAGTCTTTATGGAATAATTTAGGGAATTTGTATCAGTCTAAGTCCTTGGTAAACAAATTCTTCTTGTAGAATAAGTTATACAAATTGAGGATGAAAGATGAATACTCGATGAGAGAGCATCTGAATTCCTTCAATACAATGGTAAGTTGGTTATTATCTGTTGATATTAATATTTGTGATGAAGATAAGTGTATCATTTTATCATTACCTTTACCAGACTCATGGGATATTCTAGTTGTGGCCATATGTAGTAATACAAATACATTAAGTTTCAATGATGTGGTATCACCCTTGTTGTCGAAGGAAATGTGATAGAAAAATATGGAAGGACAATGCATAGATGCCTTATTTGCAAGAGGACGCTCCCAGAAAAGAAATATATCTAAGTCCTTAAGTGGGATATATAAATCTAAGGGAATATCTAAATCTCCCATAAAATTTGTAAAGGTATGTTGGAGATGTAGAAAAGAAGGGAACTATAAGAAACAATGTAGATCCAAAAGTGTTGAGAGAGGGAAGGGATTTGAAGTTTCTCCTTCTGAAGAAAAAACCTATGTGGAAGAAGGAGGGGATGTGTACTTGGCTTCTTCAAGAACACATGTAGATCATGAGGCATGGTTGGTCGACTCATGTGCATCCTTTCATATGACTTCCCACAGGGAGTGGTTTTGTGAATATGAAAGGTATGATGGAGGTGATGACTCGACAACCAAAATCATAGGATGAGGAAAATTCAAGTTGAATCTCATGAATGGAAGGATTAAAAAATTCCCTAGTGTTTTGCATCCCATGGTTGCCCATAATTTTTTTTTTAAAGAAAAATGGATTATGTAGGGGTAAAAATAGTGTTTGAGAAAGAAACCTGCAGGATGGTTCAAGGGGAAATGGTATTGTTGAAAGGAGTTCAAATTGGAAACCTATATAAGCTACTAGGAAGCATTATTAGTGATGGGTGAAACAATTCCATTTTTCCTAATATTGGATTTGAAGAAGGAAGATATCCTACATTCTCTAGAGAAAAGACTATGTTGTGGCATCAAATACTAGGACATATCGGAGAGAAGGGCCTTAGAGTACTACACGATAAAGGTATGGTTGAAGGTATGTCTAACTACTCTCTAGATTTTGATTTATGTGAACATTGTATTTATGGGAAGGAGATTCAAGTAAGATTACCCTCTGGTGCAATGAGGGTAGAAGAAATTTTACAGTTGGTGAAAAATGATGTGTTTGGACTTGTGCTGACTCAATCACTAGAAAAATTTGTGTACTATGTCTCATTTATAAATGACTTCTCTAGGAATGCATGGATTTTTTTCCTCGAGAAGAAATATGAAGTCTTTGACAAATTCAAAGAGTTTAAGTCTCTCGTGGAGAATTAGACAGAGAAGAGAATTAAGGTGTTGAGGATGGATAATGGTGGAGAATTATGTGGAAATGAATTATAATAATTTTCTAAGATGTTCGGTATAGAAAGGAACAATACTACTCCATATACGCCTCAACAGAATGGAGTTGCAGAAATGATGAACATGACGCTAATGGAAAACAAAAGGTGCATGCTTAGTGGTGTTGGTTTAGGATAGGAATTCTGGGTAGAGGTAAAGGGTACTACATGTTACTTGGTCAATCTATCACCCTCATAAACATTGCATGAAAAGAATCCACATGAGGTATGGACTGATAAGAAACCCACTATCGCATATCTCATGGTATTTTGTTGTGATGCCTATGTTCATGTTCTAAAGGAAAACACGTATAAGCTAGATAAAAAGGCTGAAAAGTATATCTTTATTGGGTATAAATATGATCTGAAAGGTTATAAGATTTGGAACCCATAAACTAAGCAGTTAGTGTGTATAAGAGATGTGGTATATATAGAAATAAAATATATTGTCAGATAGGAATTCCTACCAAGGAAGGAAGAACTAGAGAAAATAGAGTTTGAGTTGAAGGATAATGAATCATACTCTACAAAAGAACATGATTAAGAAGAAGAATATCCTCATTCTCCAGTATCAAGGAGATGGATTTGGGAAACAAGGAAACCACAAAGGTATACTCCAACTGATTTCCATTCAAATTTTTCTTTGTTTATTATTGAATATGATCCTAGAACTTTTAGGGAGGCAGTGGATTCATAGGATGAAAAACTGTGGAAAAATTCCATGATGGAGGATTCAAATGGCAGTGTTGGGAAATAATGATCCCAGAAGCAAATGGGTGTTTAAGAATAAATTAAATGCAAAAGGAAAAGTAGGTATATGTCCAAACATTTCACATTGTCCATAAGTAAAAGTAGGTATATGGTCTGTACTAGTCCAAACATTGCACATACAGTGGGATTTTTAGGTAGGTATATGTCAAAACTAGGGAAGGAGCATTGGACAACATTTAAAAGTATTTTTAGGTATTTGTGTGGCACTACTAGTTATGGATTATGATACTGTTGGAAGAAGGCAAAATTAGAAAGAGAGACTATTTTGGGAAGAAAGGAATGCAAGAGGAAAGAGACAGCTAGAAGGAAAAGCAACACACACGCATGCATGGAAGACCTAACGACGCTAGGGTTAGGGTTTTTGTAATACATTGTAATGGTTGGTGAGTCAAAGATAAATAGAAGAGATAGATACATAGAGAGAAGAGAGATCAAGAAAGAGAAAGAGGGAGGGAGGCAATATATATGAAGACATGGAGGGACTGTAAGGACGGTATGAATTACTAGGGAGCTAGGAGGGACATGAGCGAATCGATCCCGAGGGTTAGATTGCAGGCTGAGGAGACTGGTGCGATCTAGTTAGCCTTGCAGAGATCGATGAGCCTGTGGGAAGAAAGAAGACTAAGATTGTAACCATGCGTGGCATGGATATTTCCAAACTATAATAAAAGATTTAGAGCCATATCTTTGTGGACGTATCACAGGAGGGGGTGATCCATGGTAACACTGTGTTGTGTGACTAAATGAATGTGTTTTTGCATATGATTAGTTGATGAATGGTGAATAAATGAAGTAAGTTAGTAAATCTGTTGTACCACATGCATGCATAATGTTATACTAGATGTTGAATAAAATTAATAAAGGTTAAAGTGCATATCTCGCTCAGTCTCGGGTTGCAAACACCTGAGTATTGTAGCCACCCATAGAGCTATCTCGGGTGAGACTGCGCAGTACACTCTGTGTACTGCATTTCCTTCTGGGTGACCAGAGGGGTCGTCAATCTTTAATGGATTTTGTTGTGAAGATTCTCATTTATGAACCGGGGTCAATTTGTAATGGTAAATGGATAAAAGGGAATGGAAAACCGACAAATGGTTCTGTTGCTGACTAACTGGAAGGCAATGAGATTGAGCACATGAGATCTGCGGAAGACATGTCAAAAGAATACCAGATCGGATGACAACAAGGTGAGAGAATGCGGACCTAAAAGGGGATTTTTGGACCGTGGAATCCCACAAAGGCAGATATCAAAAGCTGGTTGAAGAAAAAGGAGCTAGAGTTTGTGAAGAAAGATAACAAAAACCCCAAGTTAACACCATGCAAGTATCTGGACAAGTCCGTATTCAATGACTTGCATGAAGTATTTTTCTGTGATTTCCCACACATATTGCAGGAGTAGATAAAAATATTGAAAGACAACCATCCAACAAATCAGATTAAACATCTAGAGTGGAATCCCAAAGAGATCACACAACTACAACACATTGATAATAAATTTACTTGCGCAATAGATTTTTGGTAAGATAACATTGTTGTCAGATTTATCACAAATTTTGCAGTAGATACAACAAAGTCGTACAATGCAGCTGAATAAGAATTATTGAAGGGACCTCAAGGTAGGTATCTCAGATAATTATATACTTCCATTAAGATATTTCTATATAGCAAAAGTGTAATGACAATGGATTCAGATAGCTAAACTTCCCTGCATGTATGGGGGAAGGGTGATCCGGATTATTTTCGGCACGAAATGATAGCGGAGATATAATAAAGAAATGCACAGAGATATCGCGTATATCCAATAATATAACAGAAAGATATCAGAGATGAAACCATAAACACAGAGATACAGTAATACACGATTTCTATTAATGAAAGAAATGTACAGAGACTGTAAAAATACAGAGTGAAAGACTCGCTAGAATGGTGGCAGCTTATCTCTGAGAAGAGATGTGACGGC
>ML822148.1:76718-88092 GCA_009831015.1 Picea engelmannii | reverse complement strand
GACACTTCCACTGTGATGAGGACATACTCGAGGAATTAACCACCCCCAACTACCCATGGGATGTGCTACACCACAGAGTGTTCTTCCTTTCACAGGAAACCTTCACACCTCCTAATCAACACCCCATATACGTAGTCGAAATCAAGGATTTTATCCCATCAGGGCATATCGACTGGTTCAACAACCCCATCCCTGCCCCAGATGCTTTTGAAGAAGGAAATATGGCCAACATTTCCCCCACCATCAAAATCGATATTTCCATAAAAAATGGAGTCATCGAGGAAATCACCATTGGCATTGCATGCACTCCTCAAGAAATCACTGCCTACAAAGCCCTCTTCCAAGAATACCAGGATATTTTTTCCTGGTCATACACCGATATGCCTAGCCTTGATCCCTCTATTGTCAAACATCGCATAGACACCTGGCCTGATATCACACCAGTTCGCCAAAAACAATGACCGCTACACCCATCCAAAGCAACGACTATCAAAGCCAAGATTAAAAAATTACGCGTTGTTGGGTTCATCTACCCCATTGCCTATACCTCATGGGTTTCCAACCCTGTACCCGTTAACAAAAAATAGGGAATTATCCATGTATGCATGGAATTTCACGATCTCAATCACGCCTGTGCCAAAGACAACTTTCCAATGCCTTTCATCAATCAAATTATTGACGACTGCGCAGGCCATGAGGCTTTATTCTTCATGGGCGATTTCTCTGGCTATAACCAAATCCAAATCCACCCAGCCGATCAATACAAAACCACATTCACCACCCCTTGGGGTACTTTTGCATATCATGTCATGCCTTTTGGCCTAAAAAATGCTGACGCAACTTTCCAATTGGCTATGACATACATTTTTCATGATCTGGCTCATATCATCCTCGCATACTTGGACGACCTCACAGCTCGATCCAAAAAATGCACTCAGCATCTTGATGATTTACGAATCATCTTCCAAAGGTGTCATCAGTACAACATCCGCTTGAACCCCCTTAAGTGCATGTTCTGCGTCACTGTCGGGCGCCTCCTAGGGTTCATCGTTTCCCAAAGCGGTATTACCGTAGATCCCCTCAAAGTCCAGGCCATCATAGAAATTACACCCCCCTTTAATTTACACCAACTCCAGAGCCTACAAGGAAAAGATAACTTTTTAAGGCGATTTGTCCCAAACTATGCTACTCGAGCACACGGTTTCCTTCGCTTACTACGCCACGACATCCCATTCCACTGGGATGAACATGCCCAAAAAATTTTGACGATCTTAAAATGGCACTCTCCAATGCCCCTTTAATTAGTTCACCCGACTATAATCGTGACTATATCCTCTACATATCAGCGTCAACCATCTCAGTAGCAGGAGTTCTCATTCAAATAGGAGATGATGATTATGACCATGTCATTTACTACATTAGTAAAAACCTCTCAGGGCCACCTTTGAAGTATAATCACGAAGAGAAAATAGCCCTTACAGTAATTCTCGTAGTCCAGAAACTGCGCCATTACATTCTGCTTCGCACAACCAAAGTCATAGAAGATTCCAACTCCATGCAATACTTGCTTAGTCGTCGGAAAATTAATGGTAAATTTGCCCGATGGATCGTTATCCTTCAGGAGTACGATCTTGAATTTTCAACACCCAAGAGAAAGAAAGCTCTCATCCTCACCTAACTCGTCACAGGCTTCCCCTCCGATACTACCAGTGCCCTTGTCAATAACAACTTCCCCGATGAACATCTCTTTTACATCACTTCAGATGATCCTTGGTACGTCAACCTCCTCGTCTACCTCCGAACCCAAAAGTTCGGTAACCGCCTCTCACGAGATGATCATCGCCATATCTTCCATCAGGCCCCCCGCTATCTCCTCATCGGAGATATCTTATATCGGCGAGGGGTCGACACCATACTCCATCGATGCTTGACTATTGACGAGGCCTATAGAGTCTTAAATGACTTCCATAGCAGCACGTGCGGGGGCCATCTTTCGAGGATGTCCACCACTCAGAAAATCATTCACGTAGGTTACTTTTGGCCTACATTGTTTCATGATTGCATTCATGCCATAAAACGATGAGATAAATGTCATCTTTATGCCAACAAATCACGAGCACCACCTGCTCTTCTACACCTAGTCATTATTGTAGCCCCCTTTTGTAAATGGGGCATCGACTTCATGATTTGCAACCCTCCATCTAGCAATGGATAGAAATACATCATTGTCGTAGTCGATTACTTTACAAAATGGGTTGAATCCATGCCTACCTTCAACAACACCGCTGACACCGTAACGTGTTTTTTCTTTAATCACGTCATATCTCACTTTGGAGTACCACTCCAACTAGTCTCTGATCACGGGAAACATTTTGAGAATGAAATTTTCATCAAACTCTCATCCCGGTTAGGATTCTCCCATGAGTTTTCCTCACCATATTACCCTCAGTCCAATGGACAGTTCGAAGAAGTTAACAAGGTCCTCAAGACCATGTTACAACACACGGTTAATAAATATAAGACCAATTGGCATCATATGTTATTTTCGGTGCTATGGGCTTACCGTACGGCCGTGAAAATGGCCACCGATTTCACACCATTTCATCTAGTCCATGGGGTCGAGGCCACTCTTCCTATCGAGTGCGAAATCCCCACCTTACGCACTAAAATTGAGCTATTACCCGACACTGCTCCAATGGAGTAGTGTTTGTTGAACTTAGAGTCCCTGGATGAAGATCGCCGATCTTCATTACAGAACAATGAGGCAACCAAAAAATGGTTGAAATCCACCTTTGATTTCCATGTCAACCTCCGCTCATTTCACGAAGGTGACCTCATCCTTGCTTACGATATCACTCAGGATACCCTCGGTCATGGAAAATTTGAGTCATTGTGGCATGGCCCTTACATTGTCCAACATTGCCTCACCAAAGGTGCATACATCCTAGCTTCCCCTGAGGGCCTCTCTCTCAAAGAACCCGTCAACATATTGTAATTAAAGAAACTTTACGCCTGAGCGTAGACATTCTACATTAGGTTATTTTATTTTATAGTGTTTTTAATATTTTTTCCATACCTCACGCCTAAACTATCATTTGTGTTATTGACAGATGCCTCCTCCATCGGCCTACCACATCGGTTACACCGATGACGACAGTCGTTGGACACAAAATCTCGCTTCGGCTGCTTGGGCCCTCTATTCCCCCTCACATGAACTTCTCCACTCCAGTGGCATATGTTTGGGTTCAACAACCAACAACCAAGCTGAGTACACTGCCATCATTGGTCTCCTCGCTGATGCCAACCATCATCGTATTCGTCACCTTAGCGTCTTACTTGATTCCCAACTGGTCATCCTCCAGCTCAACAATGTGTACCGTGTCCGTGATCCTTGCCTCTTTTGAAAATACCTGCAAGTTAGACTTTTATCTTGACATTTTGATTTCATTACATTTACACATATTCCAAGAAAATTTAATCAAATCACCAATAACCTGGCTAACATTACACTAGATTGGCATATATCACATCAAGACACATTTACACACACATAAACCATCAAAAGTCTGTCACAGCATATAGATTAGACATCATACACAACATTAAACAATTCTCACACACATGTGAACATCACAAAGACCCCAAAATGTATATCCATATATATATATATATATATATATATATATATATATATCGGTCAAAAGTTCCATCAAAATGTTTACATACAAATAGAGTACATCCTGTACAAAATCAGTAGGCTAGTGAACCACCTTGGTACAAAACTGGTGTCACCACACCAAATGGGCTCACCAGCCTATATAATATACAAAACTACACACAGAGACACTCATGGCGCCTCTAGAGCAACACCACCTAGCCCTCCCTCAGGAGGTGGTGCCCCACCCGCTATCGGTCCCTCTGGACCTGGAGGTAACCACCCTATCATCGCAGCACCTGCTACTGCTTCTTGCCGAACCACGGTCCACCACATCAACGACACCCCCACAAACTGTTCTAGGACACCCTCATCCTAGATACATGACCACATTTCCTCAGGCACTCCCTGTAGCACTGCCTCCAAGCGGCGATGAATATCCTCAAAATATCCCCTGGCCTTGGCCAGAGGAGCATGTCATGGCCCTGCACCAGGGTCGTCGAAAGGGCATCTCCTAGCTGCTCTCTCATCGCCAGTTGGTCTTGCCTCAACATCCTTGTGTCATCGTCTCTCTCCCTCCCATGGCTCTCCCTGCAGAGGCCTCACCGCCCCCTGACGAGACGACGCTCTAACCCACTCAACCTCACGCCTGCGAGGTCCCACATCTGCACACAAAAATAAACAAAGGATAGGATCAGCATCCATCTATACATAACACACATGCTATACTATCTAAATATGAAAACATAAAAAATCACATCATACCTCGATGGTCGAACACCTCTCCTGGAGGTAACACCATATCTGGATCACCCCGAAAGTCCACCCCACAGTACGGATACTGTTGTAGGATCTGCGGCATCTACCGCCACACCTGTGTAGCCTCGTCCGTGAAAAAATGGCCACCCTCCCCACCACCATGGAAAATCAAAATCCTTGACCACCACATCAATCGTGGCTCTCGTGCACTAGGTGCACCCAATAACACTCTAGGGTGCAACATCAACACCCTCTACAAAAACCATGCAACCAAGATGGACCCAAAGGCAAAATCCCCTGAGTCTACGAACCGACACCTGTCGAGCTTCCCTACCATCTTATCATGTAGCATCAATCCCCAGGCAAAATTCTCTCCTGCCAGTGCCCTCCCCATAATCCTCATCTAACCACCACTGATCTGTTGAGTCGCGAGGGACCCATAAACCCTCACAACCATCGCTGCTACACAACGATGAACCAAGGCATCCATAGCCCCGATACACACCACAGATCCTGACATAAAATCATCCCTTGAACAATACCTCCAGCCTAAGGCAGCCAACTTCCCATCCCCAGGTAATACATGCTCCTCCGGTAAGGGTGTTCCCTGAAAAGGGAGCCCAGACAGAAAATACACATCCTCCACTGCAGTGAAGACCAACTGCTCACCCCGCACCATAAAACAATACAGATCTGGACTCCACATCTGGATCAAGAACTGTAGGAGGTACTCCTGGGCCTATATCAAGGGGCACTCAAATAACTTTAGCATCCCACAAGCTGCCAAAGTGTCATGAACTGCCGACTCCTCAATAGCCATAGCCTCCCTGAGCTGCGACCAATCCCTCTCTCTCCAGTGAACCGACATCATCCAAAATGATCACATGCAATCAAATAATCTAGTTCTCGATCAGCCATCTCAAACATAAACACATTAAAATCTCTAAAAAGAGATAAGTTTCTCACCCACCAGCTTTGCCCCCAAGGCACAGTTGTTTAAGCCCATCGACGCGCACACATGTGTGCCTGTTCACCCCACAGGCGCGCACACAGGCGCGCATGTTCATCCCACAGGAATGCATGTGTGCATGCCTATCAGCCATACAGAGGTGCCTTCATGTGCCCCTATCACGTACACATGCACACATCGTAGCGCGCCTGTCCACTACACAGTTGTGCACCCATGCGCAGTTGTTTAGCTTACAGGCATGCATACCATGCATGCCTGTGTCCCTCATTAGGGTGCCCCCACGCATGGATATCCAGATAACAGGTGCGCACACATGCACGCATATTTCCCGATTGACCACACACTGGGGGGTCCACACCCACAAAACCCCCTGTATGGCCCTTCGTACAGGCCCTACCCACAAATAGAAAACTTAATTCTATGCAAGACGATACGACCACTAACCTGAAGCTCACTGGTCCTGAATCGGCTGGCTCATTCTCCTGGAATCTCCAAATATCCTCTCAATATCTCTCGTCCAATCACTTTGACAGCAGGTACAAATGAGGTGGCAACGTAGGCCCTACAACTATATATAGTCCCTTTTGCCAAACTTCCAGACCCCTTTTTGGGAGCTTCGGGTGTCCGTTTTTCGATTCGTCTTCAGCCACAGGATCAACACCCCGTCCTCTACATCAAGACAATCCCCAGGACATTTTTCATCCTTAGCCCCCGAGGCACCATTTTTCCATACCCCGTCTAGGTACGCACACTCATGTTCAAAATTATCAAATAAATTATTGTAGGTTCAATTCTCTTCAGATATTGTTCACGTCGGGTATTTAGTTGTCATGTGTGTAGGTACTTGGTCATCATACACCAGCGCGATGCCTTCAGGTATATAATCAACACTAGCATGTAATCATTCCCTCTAAATCTCATATGCATCTCCAGTCACACCCTCTGCAATTTACCTTTAGGGTCCCTATATCTGGCTCTGTAGTACCATCACCTCCATCACATTGTGGGTACTGTCACCCAGTAGCACTCTCCCCCCCATGAGTTGTCCCATTTATAGCCCCCCTTGGAACTTTGACACTCATGTTGTTTTCAACATTTAGGGATGGGAGTCCCGATAGTCTTACATCATGTCGCGAATCAGCCACATATTCCTTCTCCTCATTTTGCTAGCCTACCAATGGACTCCCAGGGCACTTCCTCATGGATTATTTTGACTGCACTCCCAAAGCACCATTTACCATCCATTTCACCGATCATCAGTCTGCCCATCCTCATATTTCCCTCCATACATTGCCCTACTACAGAAAACAGCCTATGGGGCCCCAACCCTCCACTTGTTTTTTACACCAACTTGCGCCATCCTCAGGCCAAGCCATCCTACACTGGGACACCCATTTCTATATCTACATTATTATCCCCACTGATTTTTTAATTCTTTTTGTAATTAAGCCGGTGTTTCCAGAATTTTACATAGCTTTTTGTTGTCACCTTTGGCGACCTTCCTGAAAAATGAAACCCATGTCGCCCTTGGTTGGGGCATTCCTTATCATCTACACATGTTGACATCATCCATAAACTCCGAGTATCCTATAGGCCACCTACCTCTGCTCTCTAAGTTTCTTCACTTTGTCTTGCCTCTGGCACAACTTATCCCACGTCTCGTTGTCCCCCCTGACACTTGACCTCATTAAACGGTTGCAGCCACTTATACTTTGCATATATCCCCAACCAAGGAAAGTCTCGAGTCTCCACACATCTTGAATTCGTCCATGTACCTCCTCAGTTCCTGACCTCACCTAGTGGATTTCATGAAGCCCTTTTCTTCTGGGAGTCGCATCTCCCTTTTTTGTCGATGTCAGCACATTTTCCAGAAGGGCGATAGTATCTTGACTCTCATTACCTTTCCAATGAGAAGTCTCGGACAGCACAGGGAGACCCATAATTTCTCCCTATTGTTGTTGACCCCCATAACATTTAACTTCAACACTTTCTCATGTTACGGTGGGTCTTACTTTGTGACTATTGCAGTTGTTTCTTATATTTTCCAGACCTCTGAACTTGGTTGGGCTATCAATGCCCACAAAATCCGTGATACATCTTACAAGTGTCATTGCCTACTGTTCAGAGTATGTTCTGATATGTTCCTCATCAGAATTGTCTTCTGCCTTTATCAAAACCTCCCGTGAGGGCGCTGCAGTTGTCTATATCAACACACAGTTTCAGTTACTGTACAACACCCCTTTTTTTGAGTTACATGACACAAGCATGGGGCATGCCCACCTCATTTGTACACAATTTATTTTACACACCTTGTGAAAGTTTGGGTCCTACAGGTTCCCTTCTCCTTCCAATGGGTCACTCTTGATGCCCTCATTATCGCTCTTTCTTACAATGGTACTCTCAGTAGAAGAAACATTAATGAATTTCGGCTATCCGCAAATGGTTATAGGAATCTAGCATCTTCAAACAGCTATGAGTCCACCCATGGACCAAAATTACCAAAAAGAATTTCCAAAAGATCCAAAACTATACAACCAGTTATAAAATCAAGATGCACTATGACTACACAGGGCGTGCACTCACATGCGACATCCAGAAATGCAGGAAAAACGCACATGTGCACGATGCGCGACTGTGGACACTAAAATCCACGCACACCTAAGAACGACACATTTATGATATTGGCCGGCTTCCCACCCACTTTTGGTTCATCTTCCAAGTTGATTTGACATCCAAATCTCGGATGGATCCGACTAGGTGGCTTGTTAAAGACCTAAAGGTGCCCTAAACAACCCCTTTTCACACTAAACGTTGGTTGCATAATACCTCAAAGTGTTGCTATAAAACAAGGCCATGGGTGCACTACATTTTCAAGGAATTCATTTGCAAGGTTATGCTATTGCTATTCTCTTAGGGAATCCTCTTTTCTCATCAAGATCATACTAGCACCATTCCATTTGGGCAATCCACATCACCTTTTGAGTGGGTTAGCTTGGGATTCTTTCACCATTTCTTTCAAGTTTCAAAGCTGTAAGAAGAGCTCAATTGTGGGGGTCCAAGAGCCCTCCCTTGGAGGAAGAAGGGACCCAAAGTCCTCTTTCTTCTCGGTGTTTTCTTTTCACTAATACAATCCTTTCCATTGGTGACATGAGTCTTGTTTGTTTCTTGTTCTTATGTCCTTATGCTCAATAGTTTAGTTGTTCTTTCCTTTCTTAGTTTAATTCTTAGATTAGTCTTTTATATCACTAATCCTGGGCAGAAATCAGAAGTTATGGCCTATACTCAGACATCAGCTTTGCCAAATGTGCCAAACACTGTTGATGAAGCCCAAATTTGGTCATTGTACTTTGACGGATCCAAATCCAAAGAAGGAGTTGATGCAGGATTTGTACTCATCGATCCTACAGGTAATAATACTTTTATTGCCTGTCGGTTAGAGTTTGAGTGCACCAACAATACTGTCGAATATGAATCACTTCTACAAGGGCTTAGGAAATCTTTGGATATGGACGTACGAAATTTAATTTTATTTGGTGATTCCAAAATCGCGGTTAGGCAGGTAAGAAACTTCATACATTGCTTATCACCACATCTGAAAATTTACCAAACTGAGGTATGGAGCTTAATGAAAAAATTTTCATCATTTAACATAAATTCCATTCCTAGACTAAGTAATTCAGAGGTTGATTTATTGGCTAATGCATTTTCGATTGAATTATTGTTGAGGTCATCGATTCTAGATAACATCACCAATTGGAGAGTGTTCGAAGATGACCAAAAAATCATCAAATTCTTGCATATGGAAGACACCTTCCAAGGTGTAGTCATTGATGAAGGCACTCACAATGAGAACCTCTGAAACTTCACGGTAATATCATATCCTAGATCTCTTGAATCGACATATGATCTGGTAAACTCTATCCCCAGATCTTTTGTAAGACTAGAGAAGTTTTCTGACTTGCATGATAAATTCAGAGGGATAGTTAATTGTAAAATGAACAGTTCTTCTTTGATTTATGAGTTCGTTAATTTAGGAACAAAGGACAATCCTCAAAATATTAATCTAGGAACGGGATGCTCCGAACAAGAACGATCTTCTTTCATAAAATTGTTTAAAGAATTTAAAGACATTTTTGCTTGGACCTATGATGACTTGAAAACATTCGACCCTAACATCATACAACATATCATCCCCATGAAACCCCAGACTCGGCCTTTTTAGCAGAAATTGAGGAAGATGCACCCTAAATTGGAACCCACTATTAAAAAATAAATGAACAAATTACTAACTGCAAAGATAATTTTCCCGGTAAGGCACACACAATGGGTATCTAATCTGGTCCATGTAAGAAAGAAAAGTGGTGAAATTCAACTTTGTGTTGATTTTCGGAACCTCACCTGTGCATCTAACAAAGACAACTACCCTGTTCCTCCAATGGAACAAATTCTATAGCAAGTATCTAGTTTCGAGATACTATCTTTGTTAGATGGCTTTTCGGGATACAACCAAGTCCTCATGTCTCTCTTAGATCAACTTAAAACCACCTTTCGTACCCCATGGGGCACTTATGCCTATAGGAAAATGTCGTTTGGACTAATTAACGTCGGCGCCACTTTTCAGAGAGCAATGAAAATTGATTTATGTGGCCTCATAAACCAATCAGTCATGGTCTGTCTTGATGACGTCACCATCTTCTCTAAAAACAAGAAAGATCACTTGTCTCACCTCAGGGTTGTCCTAGAATGATGTTGCATGTATGGCATATCTCTCAACCCTATGAAATTGGTCTTCGCAGTAGAGCAAGGTGAACCGCTTGGGTTTATAGTGTCTAAGGATGGAATGATTATTGACCCTAAAAGAACCCAAGAAATTGCTAAACTCTCCCCTCCCTCTTCCAAAAAATCCATGCAGTCCTTTTTGGGAAAGATTAACTTCATTAGAATATTTGTCCCAAGTTTCTCGGAAATGGTAAGACCATTACAGAATTTAATTAAAAAGGATGTTTTGTACCTTTGGGGACTGCAATAAATTCAAGATTTTGAATCCATTAAAAAAGCAATAGTAGAATCTCCTTCGTTGATGAGTCCCGATTTTTCTCAGGATTTCACTCTTTACACTTTTGCGTCTAACCGATCTTATGCTACTGTTTTAACATAGAAAAATGATGAAAGAAATGAGATACCCATTTCCTTCATGATCTCAGCCTTAAAAGGAGAAAATCTTAACTACCCAACAGTAGATCAACGGGCATATGTTGTTTTTAAAGCAGTAAAACACTTCCAGTCATACCTGTTGAAATCCAGAACCAAAGTTATTGTTCCTGACCCAGCAGTGAGAAACCTGTTAGTGAAAAAATAACTAGGTGAGAAAAGAACAAATTGAATGACGTCGTTACATGAATATGACCTCGAAATAACCCTTGCACAGATAGAGGTCAAGGCCTGTGTAAACTAGTGCCTGATTCAGTTAAAGAACATGAAGGTCAAATCAACATCTTAACTGCAAATCAGCATAACCAAAAAAAAATCAGTTGTGCACAAGTTGTTGCTAACTCTTGGTATGAGAATATTAAATTTTATTTGACACATGGATCCACTCCTCACTATCTTGATCCTAAAAACATAAGAGCACTCAAATTAAAATCTGCATCTTTCCAGTTAATTAATGATGTATTATTTCGAAAGAACTTTGATGGTGTTCTTATGCATTGTTTAGAAAAGGAAGAAGCGGAGAAAGTGTTATCTGAACTTCATGCAGGTGAATCTGGTGGTCACTTCGGTGGATACACCACTACTCACAAAGTGTTAAGAGATGCGTATTATTGGCCCAATTTGTTTAAATATGCCCGTGTGTTGTGTCGTAAATGTATAATTTTCCAAAAGGCTGCAGGATAGGTGAAAAAGGAAGCATTTCCTTTGCAACCTGTCACTATAGATTCCCCTTTTCAGCAGTGGGGTATTGACATCATAGGACCAATTAACCCTTCTTC
>ML822148.1:24341-38946 GCA_009831015.1 Picea engelmannii | reverse complement strand
CCTTGTGAGAGTAGGTTAGAAGGTAGATTAACTGCTTGGCCTCCCTTGCCCAAATAAAGCTAGATCGACAAAGATGTTATCCTATGACTCTGATGCCTAAAGTGTGGTTGAAAGATGTCCCCTTGGTGGTGTATAGAAGAAAATCGAGGAAAAACCCATGTGAAAGCACTTACCCTAAGTTTTTCCTACATATAACATTTTCCACCCCCGACCTATCCATCATGCACCTCCCAATGGCCCAGATCGCGATGATTATATCAACGACCCACATTTGATTCCGGACCCCCCTTAGTGTTCTTCTTTTAACCGAAGGGGGGGGGTCCGGAATCGATGGTAATGCTCGTGCAGATCTGGCGGTCCTAAAAGAGGCACGCAAATCCACGGCTCATATTGGATTCCGGACCCCCTCGCCCGTTCTTCCTTTAACGGAGGGGGGGGGGGTCCGGAATTGGTTATAAATCGGGCACAGATTTGGACAGCTATTAATCCAGCGCTCAAATCGGCGGTCCACCTTGGATTCCGGACCCCCCCCTCCATTCTGCTTTTAATGGTGGGGGGGGTACGGAATTGATATTAAGGAACGCACAGATCTGGACGGCCATCATACCAGCGCGCAGATCGATGGTTCTTAACACATTCTGGACCCCCCTTGGTATTCTGTCTTTAATCAAAGGGGGGGGGTCCGGGATGAATATTCCTTCCGGCGGGCCCCTCGATTACAGGTGGCATTGTTCTAATGGTCCAGAGGTCACATCCCCCGCATGCTATCTGACTCCCGTACGCCCCCTAGACGTCATCCCCCACTCGACCCACTTGCTACTGGGGTTGGGTCACTTCCCATAACCCCCGTCAGTCCAGGTTGTTAGTCCCATAACTCCCTTCACTCATGAACAACCCCCTTTGGCGACTTTCACCCCCAATCACCAACCTCCACATCAGCCGTCCGTATACTCTGGTCACCATCACCTACCATATCACCCCAAGTGGCCCGTTGTCCATTAATAATGGGATAATATGTTCGTTGTCATGCTGACCGTTTTCCCTCGTCCGACCGACCCAGTTTTGAATAAAAACACCGTTGCGCCCATTTGCACTCTGTATTCACCCCTCGCGCCAGAACCATCCATCGCACCAGAGAAACGTATCTATCATCTCCCCATTGCTTCCCCGTCGCTTTCATCCACCACCAGTAGACCCCACTAACATTGTTGTTGTAGGTACAGTTGTTGAGATGGCGTCCAAAACAAAGCAACCGGAAGAGGAAGAGAATCCGTTCGTTCCCCCTCCGATGGACCTGGATAAAATTCCCCTGGTCGATAAGGACCAGTTGATAGCAGACACTATATGCAGTTTCGACTTCGCTAATCTTCAGTCGTGGCTCCGAGAGGTTTTCCTAG
The DNA here is from genome assembly GCA_009831015.1 of Picea engelmannii. Classification (NCBI taxonomy): domain Eukaryota; kingdom Viridiplantae; phylum Streptophyta; class Pinopsida; order Pinales; family Pinaceae; genus Picea; species Picea engelmannii. The sequence goes on along the minus strand of ML822148.1, from coordinate 37,549 downwards.
AACAGAGCGACGAAATTAGGCTCTGGGAGTCTAATTTGCCTCTGTATCTATTCCCTCAAATCCATAATTTCCTCGAATTTTCCCTCCATTGCCAGGTCCACTACGTCCCTGACTAGAAAGCCATTGTTTCCTCATCTAGGGATGCCCTTTTCCTCATCACCCCAGAGGATATAGACCAAATGCTGCAAATCACCCAAGCGGAAGCCGCGTCACCCTTTAGCTTGGAAATCCTCACCGAGTTGTACCAGAAAATGACCTTCCCACAAAGAGCTCAAATTTTTGAGCTGTTTTTTCCCACTTCCGCTCCAATCCCGACCACCAATCCCTCGTATCCATCGTCTATGTTTTCTACCAAAGGGAATCATAATATTTCATCTCTGTGTGCCTTGCTTGGTTATTATTCTGATCAGTGGGTGGACGAGCCCATCCTGGGTTTCCTGTCTATTTTCTCCAACGACGAACAACCAAACACGCAGTTCAATTACAGCGCATTCCTGGCAAATAATATCCATGAGCAGTTCGTCAATTTCCCCACCGAAGGCATGTTCAGGTATTCATCCATCCTGGCTTACATGTTCCTCTATTTCCAGGCCGACAGGTTCAACTTCTCCCTACAGAAGATGGACGTCGACGGGAAGCCCAAGCCAGTCACGGCGTGGACTTCTCTTCTAAAGCGCAATTTGGTTGAATATGACTTCACGGCTTTCATTGACCAGTTTTACCACCCTGTGGTAAGTATGTTGCGTGGCATGCCTGAGCCGCGAATTAATGATGAGGTCCAGAGGATCCTGCACCTCTCGGACAACGTTCAGACAGGAGACTGGTATTTATGCCAGAATCACACGGAAATCAGAATCTTTGGGTGTGAATTGGCGCCTTATAAACTGCCTCTGTATGTACCGATAAGAGTCTTTGCGCTAGAATATATAAGGAAGATTATGAATTCTGACGATATTCACTTTGTCTCCCTTAAGAAAAAGCAGCAACTGAGAATCAAGGGTCAAATTGGCCCTTTCATCTGCAACAGCCGAGGTGCAGGGGAAGAAGCGGATCGCATTTTGAAAGGTATGAATTTCTCCACAAGCTTCATCTAGCATTATGATCCGCATGGGATCATTTCAGACATGAGGGTAAAAAATAGAAATACCCCGTACATTCACGAGCCCAAGCCAGACATTGAAAAATTCGCGAATCAGGCAGTATGGCTGCCTGATACTTTGTTAGTTTTGGAACAGCAGGCACCCTCAACAAGCGCGCTACCTGCTGCCACGCCTCAGGTCCTCAAGGAGAAGAGGCCTCAACAGGAATCATCTCCTCCTGTGACTGAGGTGTCTTCAGAGGAATTCCACATTCACTCTAAAAAGCTGAAGACGGTTTCAACGACCGGCACAGCAGCAGAAGCTACCACAGTAACTACCACAGTGACCACCACTGGGGCCAAGCAATTCACTTCATCGTTTGGCTCTAGTCAACTTAAAGAAGTAGCAGTAAAATCCTCGGATTCTCCCTTGGACACTCCACCAAGCAAGACTGGGCCCAAGTTGGGAATTTTTGAAAAATATGACTTGATCAGGAAGAGGAATCAGACGCTCACAAGTAGCACCTATGCACAGTTTCAGAAGCAGTCCTCCACTGCCCAACATAGACTCCTTTCAGCATTTGATACAGAAAAGGGTAGGATGCATATGGCATTCCTACAAGCACAGGTGGCGGATCCCAAGGTAATGTCTGATTACAAGAGGGCCATGTTCGAGTTCCAAGAAAAAGATGTGCATCCAGCAGATCAGATGGATCTGCATAAGCAAACTGGGGAAATGATTTCCCACACTTTATCCCGTGTTGTAACTTGTGCGTCAAAGTTTCGGACAACATTGAGCAACGCCCAGACCCAACCGAAGCTAGAGAAGATGTCTTCCTTCGCGAAAGACAACAAGATAAAGACTCTAGAGGAGTTGGTCCTCAAGATCGGTTATGACCCAACGAACGTCAAGGCTGCCGAAGAAATGATTAAAAATAAGAATGATGACATCGCCTCATTGAGAAAGCAGCTAAAGCTCCCTCCAACGGAGGACCCACAGATGAAAGAAATAGCTGAAAGGGAAGGCGAAAAGGATGAGATGCTGAAATTACTCCTGGAGCAGAATGCGCAGTTAAAGGAGATGGAGGCAGAGATAGAGAGACTGCTCAAGGAGAAGGAGCAGGCAAAGCCAATGGAAGGCATCCCATTGAGTGCCATCCCAATTGCAACACCAATAGTGATAGTCATCCCATCCGCAACAACGACACCCCTACCAGAAGGAGCTACAGACCTGGCTAAGTCTATGGAAAGAATGAACCTGCAAAAGTCGGAAATCAGCAGGCTAAAGAAAGAATTGGAAAATCTCCAGGAGCTGAAGACTTCTTTTCAGACGAGTCTGTCAAAGGAGAAGCAGGTGAATGAGTAGATCAGGAGGGAGCTGCAGCAGCTCCAAAAACAGGCATTGGCCAGAAAGACCTTGACTGAGGTTAAAGAACTTGTGTGGATAGATATTTCTAAGTCCATTAATGAAATATGGCCAATGGTTCAGATCATGTTCGAACAGAACGAGTTACTCGAGAGGAGAAAACAAGCTGTGGAGAAAATCAGAACTAAACTGGGAGACATGCCAGCACAAGCGAATGAAATCATAAGATTCTTGAATTCTAAGACCTGGGAGGAACTCGAGGAATTGAAAATCGAAGACCGGACTGAGACCATATTGGAGGTGAAAAGAGTTCTAACCAAAAAGGGTCTCATGCTGTAGCTGGAGGAGAAGATCCAATTCATGGACCAAGGAGTGCAGAGGTTCTTCAGTAAAATAGATGCTCTGCAGAGAAAAGGCCTGCCTGGCATGAAGGTCATAAATGACAAATTGATGACTCTCCCGGATTATAAGAAAAGGATGATCGAAGTGTCCAAGGACAGTTCTAAGTTCGCAGGAATACAGGCAAACATCACAGGAAGAGCCTTCATGGATGCCTTGCAGTTGGATATCAATATTCAGCATGAAATTAAGCACATTTTCGTCGTCAAGCCTACATTTTCCAAGTACACAGACATGGACAAAGTGTACCGGAGATTGCTTAAAATCACAGTGCCAGGTCATATCAGATGGGAAGAACTGTGTGATCTACTAGATTAGTAGATGAGTTGTCACTTCTAGTCAGTTGTCCTATCAGCAGAGGTGGCGAAGACACCTCACCAATGGCCTACCCCTAAAATTCAGTATACAGTTGTGATGAATCATCAAAACGGTTTTGCTTAGTTGAGTTAGTTTTTCTAAAAATAGCATAAACACGTCCTGATCAGTTATGACAGGAGCATATGTATTTTGTCTTATAAATACTTCATTTTCCAATGTATTGAGGGTTGAAAATTTGCACACCCGATTACTATCAAGCTGTATCATTTTTGAAGAGATCCACCATTAATAAAGAAGAGGCATTTTACAGGATTCTTGCGCATGTTCACTGGTGATGTGATTTTCTTAGTCAAATGTTTCCTTGCTCTGTAATCATCTTGTTTTCTATAACTAATCTGTATGAATAGCGTTATGTTGTAGGATTTATCTCTGATACCCTGTTTCCGATTCTATAGATTTTAATGTTTCATCTTTTAAATATCTTCAGTTAAGAGATTCTTAAGTGCTTGTTAATTGGAGTTATTTTCCTTATCTTTTCTTCTGTCCATCACTTAAATTATTAAAGATCCAGTGAGCGTGTTATCTCGCCTTGTGAAAAATTTCTTCAACATTTCTGGTTGTATCTCAGATTTACTAAATACAGACCCCATAGCCCAATGGATGTGTAGTTTGTCTCAACCAACTTCAAAAAACCCTTACAGCAAAACCAACATTTTCTATAGCTAGCCATAATATCTTAATTTAAAACAAAGCTAAATTTTATAGAGAGATCCCTCTCTGAAGCTGGAAGGGCTAGATCCCAGCTTTAAAGTGGTTGGTTAAGGTTACCTTTGTAGATTTCTTCTTTTTTCAACCTCTAGGAAATTTACCAAGTGCTAACACAGGGCTTTCTTCATCCAAAGGATTTGGGTGCAACAAGATGTTGCTGCAACGTACTCTACTTATGTTGTGGATAAGGAAATTGAGGATTTTTTCTTTCTTAACCAGAATACTATAAAACTTCCCAAGAAGATGTTGGATTGTTGTTCAATAATGAGAGGGGGGGGTGAATTTTCTTCTTTTCTCAAATTAAATTAATTATTTATAAATTTATAACAATTTATCAACAAGAATGTATAGAACTTTGAATTTTAAATGTAAAAATCATAAGAATTATATATCATCTACAAGTTACAGTTTGTAAGAGACGCGAATCTCTCTTCTTTTGAGCACCAAATCAAGGAGACTCCAATCCCCTATTTTTCAAGAACCAACTTGAGGAAGCACCAACTTCCTGTAGATCAGGCTCTAACCTATAGAGCACTCCAATCCTCTTATTTTCAAGCATTGACTTGAGGAAGAACCAACTCCCTATTTTAGGCTTCAACTTGTAGAGGACTCCAATCCTCCCTTGCTCCTCCCTTCCACCCTCACTTCATGTGAATGTTTCATGATCTTCCTTGGACTCTGTCTATGTTTTAATCTTCTGAATTACACCACAGAGACATCTTCCTTTCATCATATCTTTTTTTTTTAAATAATCTTCCAATAGGTGTATGATATTTGAATCATTGTGTCTCTTTGAAAAAGAGCATTGATTCAATGTGCATCTTCATAAACTTAATATTATTATTGAGGAACAAATTAATCTTGTTATTTTACAAAAACCCGTTTAATTACAATTTTGAACCCTTCTTCACCTTGTTTGATTAGGTCTCTTAGTCTTTGATGGATCTAACCCTTTTTATTTTGATCTCACACTTCTTCATTGCATTCTCAGTTCTTTAATAGACAAATTTCAAACCTTTTAATGTTATCTGGTACATTTCCCATGTTGTTCATGATGGATGGGTGCTAATATCATGGCCCATTTTTCATAGAACCAATCTTTGTGACCAACATATAAACAAATAAGGCGCAAGACTTGTTTTATGTTCTATCCCATGGGCACTTTTTCTATTTAACAAGTGACCTTACCCTATAACCAAGTGTTATACAACATTTTAACCTGTCTCTACCTCATGTTTTCCATATAAACCTGGTTTGTGACCGAGAGCAACCACACACAGGGCTTATATTGGCATTAATTAGATCAACGATTTGGATATGATAAAGTGTTAAGTGGACGATCCACAGGATTTCCTAGGTGCTTTAGACAGATCCATGGTTTGGATTTAATCAACCATCGAGTGGATGGTCCTCATTCATTTCAAACATGGAATCTACTTAGAATTATTTTAAGTAGTAGGTTTTTGGACTCACAGACTCGTGTGTTGCCATTTTCTTCTTCCCAAGTTCCGTGATCATATTTTGAAGTTCTTAAATCATGCAAATGCCAAAAACATTATGATAGATTCTAATCTGGCTATTCCGGAAAATGTTTCCTCAAATTCAAATCCTTTTACTTGTGCATATCCTTTGCACACTAATTTTTCTTTATTCCTTATAATTTGACCCTCTTCATTAACTTTATTTTTTTAAATCCACTTGGTTCCCACCACATTTTTGTCTTTTGGTCTTGGGACAAGTTCCTAGGTCTGATTCTTCTCTATTTTATCAATCTCTGCATTCATGGATTTAATCCAATCTTCATCTTTGCTAGCTTCTGCAAATGTTTTGGGTTCTATTAGGGAGATAATTGCTTGTTCTGATCCATATGTTTATATCCTTCTTCTTGTTTCAACTCCAACACTTTTGTTGCATCTGATTTAACTTCCAAGATGATCTCTTTGTATTCTTCTTGATGGTGCTTTTGACTCTTGTCTTGGTGATGATTCATCTTCATTTTCTTCTTCACTTTGTGATTCTTCTTCTTTTATTTCTTCAATTTAATCATCATCATCATCATCATCATCTCTTCTTCTTTCATCAAATTGTGAATTGTCTTGAGATTTGATTCTTCTTGATGTTAGATCATCCACCTTTACATTTGTACTTTCTACAATTTTGTGTAATATCATATTATAGCATATGTAGGCATTTTTATTGTATGAGTAACCAAGAAATATTCCTTCATCTGATCTGAAATCATTTTTTCCTAGATTATCATCATCTCTTTTTATATAGCATTTTCTCCCAAAGACTCTGAAGTGTTTTATTGATGTTGTTCTGGAAAACCACAACTCATATGGTGTATTGTCATCGTTAACTCTAAGTTGTTCTTTGTTAAGTATATATATTGATTCTCTCCAATAGATATATGGGATTTTGGCATCATTTAACATAGTTATGGATGCTTCTTGGAATATTCTATTTTTCCTTTCAGAAACTCCATTTTGTTGAGGAGTTCTTGGAGCTGAAAAATGTCTTTTAATTCCATGAGTTTCACAAAACTCATTGAAATCATTTGAGGTAAATTCCCCTCCATTTTATGATCTTAGGAAATTTATTTTTTGATCAATCTCATTTTTAACATGTGATTTGAAGGATTTGAATTTTTTGAATGGTTCTAATTTCTCTTTAAGAAAAGATACCCAAGTCATCCTTGTATAGTCATTAATGAATAAAATGAAGTAATGTTCACCTTGCATAATTTTAGTTCTTGTTGTTCCACAGAGGTTGGTGTGAACAAGTTATAATGGTCTTGATGTAGAGTATTCTTTTGTCTTGAATCTTACTCTTGTCTACTTTCCATGTTGGCAGTGCCTACAAACATAGTTTGAAGGTTTAATAATCTTTGGCATATCTCTCACAACTTCCTTTTTACTAACTTTTATCAAATTGTCAAAACCTATATGTCCCATTCTTTTATGCCATAACCAACTTTCATCTATTTGTCGCATGCAAAAAAATTCATCTTCTTCCATGTTTAAGATGTATACATCGCTTGGTGTCTCAGGTGCAACAACCACTAATTTTCCTGAGAATTCTTTTCTAATTTCACATTTTTTGGAGTCAAATATGAGCATGTGTCCTTGATCACATGTTTGGATCACATTAAGGAGATTAGGCTTCAGATTTTCAACTAACAACACATTTTTTTCTTTAGCTCTATTATTTCCTAGACTGACTGTACCCTTTCCAAGTATCTTGGTAGAGACATTATCTCCAAAAGTAACTCTTCTTTTTTCTTTCCTTTTCAGACTAAGGAATTTGTCTTGATTTCCTGTCATTTTCTTTGAACATCCATTGTCAATGTACCATTGACTCCTTTTATCATTAGCATATAAGGCTACCTTACACTCTGTTTCATTTTCTTCCATTTGTTTTTCTTTCGATGTCTTCTTATGATTTTCTTCTTGTATGTTGGAAGTCTTTATGGGAAGCTTTGGTAGCAATCACTAGCTTTGTGACCATAATTGTTGCATTTGTAGCATTTAACATCGTAATCTTGTAATGGAGAGAATCAATTATAGTTTATATTATCTTGATTATTATTATTCTTGTTGTTCTTATAACCATATCTTGTAAATGTGTTGAACATGCAAAAAATAGATCTAGCTAGAAAATAACACATGCATTTGCAGAGAGAAATTGAGAAAGAAGAAGCAAGAGAGAAACAATGGAAGAATTCTCATTAAACAAATGAATAATTGATAATTTACACATGATATACTCTGTATAAGTCAACCAATGCGAATTGGAGGAGAAGCGAATGCACCATAATGGTGGTCTAAAGTGATTTGGACACACACCAATAGTTACGAGAGTAAACTTCCACCTATTCTAGTCTCTCGGGAAGTTACGAGATTGAAATGACACCAAGTTGAGTTAACTAGTCTATCAATCTTCAGTTAACTGACTGAAATAGGGTGAAGTGAGAAGGAGATTAGGGAATCATGGGTAATGCACTAGTCTGGTGATGATCTCAAGGACAATGTGCATTAGATGGTGATGATCCCAAGGACAATGCGCATTAGCTGGTGATGATCCCAATGTTGCATGGTGATAATCCCAATGTAGCATCTAGACTCCACTCAATTGATCAAACTGAAGTGAAAATTGAAGAGAATATTCTCCCTAGAGGAATATTCTTCCTAAAATATAGGAGACTGAATAATGACTAATAAAGAAGGAAAAAACCTTAGGAAAAATAAATCCTAGGTGTGTGTGAAGTAACTCCAATACCCCCCTTGAACATCGCTATGGTGAAAATAAAGAATGGGTCCCGACAACGAGGACATGTTAGGTACCCAAATACAAAAGATACATTGAAATAAAGAACAGAAAGAGGGAAACCCCCCCCCCCCTCAAGGTACAATGTATGTAAAAAGAAGAACTGACAGTTGCTAGGAAACTGTGTCCTTCACTCCAAGACGACTTCGCAAAGAAGGGAACTTATGCTCAGTGAAGGTCTTGGTGAAGATGTTTGCAATCTATTATGTTGAAGGACATAATTTCAGGTCGATGATCCCCTCGTGTACTAAGTCCTGGATGTAGTGCATGTGGATATTGATGTGCTTCATCCACTTCCTCTGAACTAGATCTCTACATAACTTCATAGTGCTCTGATTGTCACACCAGATGACAATCAGTTGGTGAAACTGAAATCCCAACTCAGTGAGAAAATGTTGTAGCCACATAGCTTGAATGGTTATGTTAACTACCCCTCTGTACTTTGCCTCGGCTGAAGTTAGAGAAATAGTAGCCTACTTCTTGCTTGACCAACAGATAGGCCTGGAACCAAGACTGAGTGAGTAACCAGATGTGGACTTGTGATTAATTCTATCACCAGCCCAGTCAAAATCAATGAGCCCGATGAGTTATAATGTAGAGTCTGCTACACAGTGAATCCCAAAGGTGATGGTGCCCTATATGTATCAAAGGATACAATTTGTAGCCTTCCAATGTAGCTCATGTGGCTCCTGCATGAACCTGGAGACTGCGCCAACTTCATAGGAGAGGTCTATTATGGAGTGTGTGAGATACAAAAATCTTTCCACTAGATGTTTTTACAATGTTTTATCAATCAATGGAGTGTCCCCACCATCCTCAATTTTGACTCATGATAGGAAATGATTCATAACAGACTTACATTCTGTCATGTGAAATCTCTCAAAGAGATCTTGTGCATACTTGGCCTGAGACAGTTTGATGTGATCTAAAGTCCAAGGAAGAAATGTAGCTGACCCATATCCATCATCAAGAGCCTATCATGTAGAATCCTCTTGACTTGAGAAATCGCTGAAGTCGAGCAACCGGTTATAAACAAATCATCAACATACATAACTAAGAGTAGAAGGGAATCGGTCATCTTGAGCATGTAAACATTCGCGTCTGATTTACAACATACAAATTTCTATGACAGTAGGTAGGAGTCCATCTTGGAATACCATGCCCTCGGAGTCTACTTGAGGCCATAAAGAGACTTCTTCAGTCGACAGACCAAAGATGAATCCTACATAAATCCCTAGGGCTACTCCATATAGATCTCCTTAGAGATATCATCGTGAATAAATGCATTCTTCACGTCCATGTGATGGAATTCCCATCCCTTGGTTGTCGCAATGAAAAGTGGTAATCATATGGAATCCATATTCACTGCTGGAGAAAAGTTCCCATCATAGTCAATGCCATACACCTATTGAAAGACTTTGGAAACAAGCCTGGATTTGTATATGCTAATATGTCCATCCACTGCGCTCTTGGTCTTGTAGACCCATCTGCACCTGACAAGTTTCCTTCATGAAGGAAGGGGAACCAGATCCCAAGTCTAGTTCTCAAGGAGGGAGTTGTACTCCTCCTACACGGTGGATTCCCAAAAGGGATTTCCAACATCCTCGCCATAAGACTGTGGATATGAAGACTGGAACAAGAAAATATGTTTGGGTGGAAATGGTTCAGTGGAAATGAGTGCAAGAGGAGGCTCCTCAAAATTATATTGAGTCCTCCTAGTATCACTTGGATCACCAACAATATCCCCTGCATCCTAAAGAGTAGTCTGGGCCCACTTGGGCCTATCCTCTAGATCTACATATACATATTGATGCATTGAATCTACATCCAACTATACTAAATATGTATTTGAATCATCTGAATCCTATGAATCAAAACTCTCATCTGAAGAAGATTCGACATGTGCATTCTCATCATCTCTGACAGGTGGAAGAAAAAAGGTGTCTACATGCGGCTGCTGAGGTACATGTGAGACACTTTCCTCAAATTGGACACTATGCTCAATGATGAGTCTATCTGAGGAAAGATAAATGAGTTTGTATCCCTTCACACAGTCGAGGTATCCAACAAAAATACACTATGTTCTCTATGGATCAAGTGTCTTCCTCTTTTCAGAGGGAATCTGGGCCCATGCATGTGAACCGAAGATACGAAATTGAGTCACTTCCGGTTTGAGGCCACTCCAAGCCTTGTAGGGGTTATTATCCTTTATAAATATATGGGGAGATATGTTTTGGATGTAGGTTTCACAATAAATGCTTCAACCCATAATATCTATGGAAGTGACTTTGCATGTAGCATGCAAGATGCCATCTCTTTTAGAGATCTATTTTTCTGCTCATCAACTTTGTTTTGCTGCGAAGTATAGGGAATTTTGTGTTGCAACTAAATACCTAGATCATGACAAACATTAAGTATCTCATGGTTGAAATACTCTCCCCGGTTATCATTTCAGAGGACTTTGATTTTATTTATTGATTGTGTCTCAACCAGGGCTTTGAAATCTTTGAGGTGTTGAAAGACCTCTGATTTTTTCCTGAGAAATAAAATCCATGTGAAGCATGAGAAATCATCAACAAAAATGAGCACGTACCTTGATTTTATTATTGATGGATGAGGAAAAGGTCCCATGAGGTCACTATGGATCAGATCTAAAGGAGAGGAAGCTCTCTGAGTCTTTCCTTTGTCGAATTTCTCTTGAGGATGTTTTCCAAGAACACAACCCTCACAGATTCCTTTGTAGAAATGGATGTCTGGTAGACCATAAACCAATCCTTGCTTGCTAAGTTTTTGCAGATATATGGAATTTAAATGCTCAAAAATTTCGTGCCATATCCTACTTCTTTCATCAGCATGCGTAAGCACTAAAGCAGAATCTGGTTCAATAAATTCAGAAAAATGTATACAATCTAGATTAATGATTTACCTCACTGGTAGCATGATCCAGATTATTTTTGACACAAAATGAGAGAAGAGATATAATAAATATATGCACAGAGAAAATACAAAACCCTAACCCCGGAAGATGAAAATCCAACGGTTTTGTGGACCCCGTTTTGGGTAGTTTGGTGTATCAACTTCCTGAGGGCATAACTTTGGCATATGATCTTCGTTTGGGGAGAACGATAGCTCATTGGAAAGGTATCGTCGAAGAGATTAATTTTAGGGGCTCAATAAGAGCCTTTGGCTATCATTGAGAACCTCGATCCAGGAAAAAACTTCATTTAGCCCCTCAAAATGGCCCTAGAAGTTAAAAACTGCTGAAAATAGTAAATTACCAAAATTGCCAGAAAGTTGTTTTGAGCTAGTTGGAAAAGGTGGGTGGCCATCGATATCCACCTGGATCATAGCAACCCTGGAATTGGTTTGCATGTCATATATTTCCATTGCATCAGGTGTGAATATGAATTTATTTTTGGTGCCAGAATTTTTCATCTGATACACAGAGAGAAGATTGATGGAAATTTTGGGAACATGCAACACATTCTCGAAGCTTCCTTTGGTGAGTTCAATCCTTCCTTTGTCGATGACCTTGACTGGAGATTTGTCCCCCATCAGAAAATGAGGACCTTTGCATGCACCCAATGAAGAATATACTTATTTTTTGGTAGTCATGTGATGTGATGCTCCTGAATCTGTGATCCAAGCATCTAGAGAGGAGTTGATGGCAATCAAGCCATGGCTAGAATTGCCTTTCTTAGGATTTTGATATTTTGGCTTCTTCTTCTTGGCACCCTTGGGGATGTGATATCCAAGGTTATTTTTCTGAAGTATTTGAGTCATTAGATCTATTTTTTTTGCATGCATGCAGAGTCTGGATGGAATCCTTTATGGAAGTATGGGCATTTCTCCCCTTTTCTTCCCTTTCCACCGTTGTATCCGGAGGCATCGGTGAAGGGTTTTGAGTACCCTCCCTTCTTCGGATTTGCATGCTATTTCATTTTTTATTTATATTTAGATTTATGATATTGATGACCAATTCCATGTTGCATAGTAAGTGCATGCACCTTTGATTTTTCCAATGTTGATGAGCTTGGTCTGCTCTTATGTTAGGGATTCGATAAATTCCTTAAGAGAAGGCATCTTCCAGGTGGCTCCAGAGGTGAATTTGACTGAATGGAATGTGGATACACACACTAATAATTCAGGACCAAGTTTGAAGAGAATGGTTAGAATCATTTGTTTCTCCTCCTTAGATTTATCAACTTGAGTTGGGACAGTAAATCCTTAAATTTCGTAAATAAATCTTGGAGATTGTCGAAGCTTTTTGGATCAAATGTGAGAAATTCCACCTTTAGCATGTGTCCCGACATCTCATCATTTTTTCCAAAGAGCCCTTCCATGGTGTTCCAGGATTCATTGGGGGTTTTACAGGAAGATATGTGAAAAAGGAGATAAGGAGAAATGAGATAACAAATTGTTCTGAATGCTTCATCCATTCGATTTAGATACTTGGATTTTTCTATGGATGATGTTGGTTTTGTTTTTGTGTTCATGGTTAACCTGTACAATCCTCTACTTTGAATATGCAAGATCATCCTCTCCTTCCATGCAAAGTAATTGTAAGGTGTAAGAATGAATTATTTTGGGAATTTCATTTTTCCGTTGTCTTCAATCTTCGGTACCTGCAAAAGTAATTTGGTGTGTCTTTTCCCTAGCATTCCGTCGACTATGATACCATGTAAATGTGTTGAACCTCAACAGAATATATCTAGCTAGAAAATAACACACACATTTATTGATCCAAAAAGGATCCAGACAAGACTCAGAACAACTCAGAATTCCCAGAAGCAACTCAGGAAGCTCATAATGGCCTCAGTAGACAGAGAAAGGGAAAACATTCAAAGTTATAAAAACTTAGTGTAATTGGAATCACCATGAAGAGTGCATCACAATATTTCCAATGGAATAAACGACTCATCAAATGGAGTTACGGATCAAAAGATATTCACG
>ML822148.1:13026-23328 GCA_009831015.1 Picea engelmannii | reverse complement strand
AATGAGGTATACTTATGTATTTTTCAAAATTCTTTTGTTGAGTTAATGAAAAGGCCTACCCATTTGAGAGAAGGACCCAAAGACGTAGTCTACCAGGGAAGAACTCCGTTATCAATTTTTTGTGTTCAGATTTGATGCTTATGTCTCTTCATTTTTGATTTTTTCCTTCTTAATTGTGCACTTTGATTTATGCTCATTTAATACAATTATTTATAAGTCACTTCGATGAAAAGATCTCGGATCATGTTGGTATCAGATTCGTCATATTTGACTTGAATTGTTGAGTGTGAATGCTTACTAGGGCCAAGCATAAGCAGGGTGAAAGAAATCTTAAGACTTTCAATCCCAAAGTTGGTTGTGCATCCCGAAAGAAGAAAATGGTGGAAAAGGACAAGCGTGATGAACAGGAGAAAAACTTCCATATGGTCTGTTATTGCATGTTAGAAATGGTTGAGTGAATGTATGGAGACTATGAGAAGAGGATGAAGAAGAAAAGGAAGGAAAAGGAAGCACAAGCTGATGATAATGCTTTGGTAAATAAAGGGGATGGAGGAGACCCTCATGAGCCTCCATCTTCACCATCAATTTCTAGCTCTTCTTCCTCTGAGCATTCTCATCATTCTCATCAATCTATCCATAAATCTTGTTTTAAGAAACCATTATTAAAGTTTGATGTAAAATTTTCTTTACCTATTTTTAATGGAGATGCTAATCCTAAAAATCTAGATAATTGGATCCGACGGGTTGAAGTATATTGTCATGTTCAATAGATTGATGAAGAGGAATTTAAAGTGAAATTGGCTTGTCTTTGGTTGGAAGGCACCGCTCTTGTATGGTCGGAGAGAAAACTTTAGGACAAAAGTAAGTGTGGTAATATTCTTTCCTCGTGGTTGGAATTTAAATTAGCGATAAGGAAGCAATTTTATCCATTAGGTTATTTACATAAAGTAATGATGAAATGGAAAAATTTAAGACAAATTAAAGGTCAAATTGTACAAAGTTTCACAGAAGAATTTAGGAAGAAATATCTTGCATTAAACATTCCTTTGGATTCTTATGAAACTTTAATGAAGTATATTGGCACACTTCACAATTATATTTGTCATACTTTACTATTATTTAACCCAACCAGTCTTGACGAAGTTTGTGTGCAAACCACTCACCTTGAGAACATGGGAAAGCATGTTCAAGAAGATCCCACAAGGAAACCTTCCAATCTCCCACATAAGCCATTTAAGAAGTTTAAAAGGAAGGACAAAAATACCGCCATTGTAAAGAGAGAAGGAGGAAAACCATCTTGCACTCATTGCAAGAAAAGTGGTCACGATGATAAACATTGTTGGAAACTACATCCAGAGAAGAGACCGAAGTAGTTTGATGGAAAGGGGAAGACAAAGACCATTGCTACAGTGCAACAAGATCTTGGTTCCGATTCAAGAGATGAAGGAAATATCACATCGGTTGGAGTACAAGTTAAATATTCCCTTCATGCTAGTTCAAATTCCAATAATGAATCTCATGATGATGAAAGAAAGATGAATGAATTATTTCATATAAGAGTTGTATCTAAACACACTAAGATAGATACATTATTTGATCTGGGTTCCCAAGTAAATTTGATATCTGAAGCACTTGTCAAAAAGATGGGTCTTGAAACTAAACCGCATCCAAAGCCTTAATCTCTTGGTTGGGTATGTGATAAAGGAAAACTTAATGTCACCAAGCAATGTAAGGTCATATTTTCTATTGCTTCAAAGTTGATTGATGAAGTGGATTTGGATGTTATCACTTGATATATGTAGCATAGTGTTGGGGAGTCCTTATCTTTATGATAGAAAAGCAATATTCTTTTGTCATGAGAACAAATATCACCTTACTAAGGAGGGAGTGGAATATATTGTTAGATCCCACAACATGAGGGTAAACACAACACTTGTTAGTGCAGGACAAATGAAGAGACTCATAAACACTAATAAGATATATGTACTCATGTTCATAAGGTAGAAAGATGCCAGAACATCCTATACTTTCCAAGGATGTGATCCTCCTCATAAGAAAGAATTAATTGATATTGTTTCTAAGTATGATGATATTTTCCATGAACCAGATGGATTACCTCCTAAGAGGGAAATACAACATGAAATACATCGTCAGCAAGATTCTCCTCTTCCTAATGTGGGCATGTACAGGATGTCAGTTGTAGATATGACAAAGATCGAGAAGTAGGTACAAGGCTTATTGGATCAAGGGGTCATCAGGCCCAACTCATCTCCTTGTGGTTTTTCGATCTTGATGGTGCCAAAGAAATATGGCACATGGAAAATTTGTGTCGATTATCGAGCCTTAAATAAAATCACAGTGAAAAATCGATACCCTCTTCCTCGTATAGATGATTTACTTGATCAGTTAAAGAATGTTGTTTATTTCACTAAGTTGGATTTGCATCGTGGATACCATCAAATCAAGGTTGCAAAATAGGATGCATGGAATCTTGCCTTTAAAACCAAACAAGGATTGTTTGAGTGGTTAGTTATGTAGTTTGGGCTTTGTAATGCTCCGACAACTTTCATGCATGTGATGAATGATGTATTCAGTCCATTTCTAGATGATTTTGTGATTTTATATTTAGACGACATTCCTATATTTAGCGAGACTTAGGATGAACATGTAAGGCATGTAAAGAAAGTATCGGATACTTTGCAAAGGGAAAATTTGTATGTAAAATTGTCCCAATGTGAATTTAGTAAGACTTCACTTGTGTACTTAGGTCATATAGTAGGAGGATGACAATTGAAAATTGATCCTTCCAAGATTGGTGTAATTGTAAATTGGCATGAGCCCAAAAGTGTAACCGAAATATGGAGCTTCTTAGGTGAAATCCAGTATTGGAGGAGATTCATTTCAAACTTCTCCTTTATAGAAGCTCCTTTGCATGCCTTAACCAGTGTGAAAAACACTTTTTAGTGGAGAGTAAAGAAACAAAAATCTTTCGACACTTTGAAGGAAAAGATCAGTACCACACCAGTATTAGCACTATCAAATATTCAACATCCCTTCGAGATTGAGACAGATGTCAACAGATACTCCATGGGTGTAGTATTGACACAATATCGTAATCTTATCTGTTACCACTATGAAACTTTTAATCAAGTTGTTGTTAACTATCCTACATATGATAAAAAGTTGTATGCATTAGTTCAAAGCATAAATAAATGGAAGCACTAGTTGTCAGGGAGGGAAACAATCATACATACATATCATCAACCCTTACAGTATCTCCAAGCACAAACCAAACTGCAACAATCTTGACATTATAGATGGATGGGTTTCCTACAACAATCTCATTTGGTAATCAAGTACAAGAAGGGTACGAGTAACAAGGTAGATGATATGCTTTCTAGACCTCCTATTGTTGCTTCTATTATTTTGAAGAATGCTTCTTTATCTCATGATATCTATGTGGAACAATATGCCATTGATGAAGATTTTAAAGAAGTATCTGAGAAGCTAACCCATGGTGCACAGGCAGAGAACTATTATCTGCAGGGAAAAATAATCTACCATCTTAGAAAGTTGTGTATTCCTACAAGTGAACAAGTCCATGTAATATGAGAAGCTCACACTTCTCTTGTCTCTAGGAATTTTGGGGTAGGAAAAACTATGGCTCATACGCAGAGGTTTTGTTACTGGCCTTAGATGAAAGAAATTGTAACTAAATATGTAAAGGGGTGTGTGATGTGTTCTACTTGTAAGCCCACTAATAAAAAACGGGGGCTATACTCACCATTGTGTGTTCCATCCCATCCATGGGAAAGTATCTCCATGGATTTTGTAGGGGGTTTACCAATGTCAAAAAGGGGTCATAAATATTTGTATGTTGTAGTGGATAGGTTCAGAAAGATGTTATTTTAATGTCATGTAAAAAGAAGATCATTGATGAGAAGACTACTAATCTCTTCTTTCAGTATGTTTGGGTTCACTTTGGGTTACCCACATCCATTATCTCAGATAGAGATACTCGATTCATTGGGGATTTTTGGACAAGATTGTGGAGAATGATGGACACCAAGTTGAAGAGGAGCATTTCTTTCCATCCACAGACCAACGGACAGACAAAGGTTGTTAACCAAACAATGGTACTTTTTCTTCAAGGCTACCGCATCAAGCATCCCAAGTTATGGGATGAACAGATAACCTATGTAAAACATGCTTACAACCAAGCCTTACATTCCTCCACTTGGTGTTCTCCTTTTGAGACATGTTTTGGGTATTTACCTAAAGTTCCTTTGGACTTGATGTATGGGAGAGATGCCGATTCAAATGAAGAAAAAAATGAAGACAGAGCCCGCAAGTTCATCTAGAGGATCCAACCAGTACACCAAGTAGTCAGGGAAAAGTTGGATACAATTCAAGCATGGTATAAAGCTCGGCATGAAAAACACATGGTTGATCATCAGTTCCAGGTTGGAGACCAGGTATGGCTTCACATCAACAAGGAAATATTGAAGGGTGAAGGAAAGAAACTCAAGCCCATCCGTTATGGACCCTTCACTATTTTGGAGAAAAGTGGTACCAATGCTTTTCGTCTAGATCTTCCACATTATATGCAAACCTACTCAGTTATAAATGTGGAGAACTTGAAAATTTTTTAGCCTCCCATGATCATGGATCAGAGTGAGGAAGTTTCAATACCTTCAGTTGATGATCCAGATTATTTTTGGCACAAAATGAGAGTGAAGATATAATAAAGAAATGTACAAAGATATCTCGTATATCCAATAATATAACAGAAATATATCAGAGATGCAACCATAAACACAGAGATATAGTAATACACAATTTTCTATTAATGAGATAAAATGTACAAAGACTGTAAAAATACAAAGTGAAAGACTCACTAGAATGGTGGCATCTTTTCTTTGAGAAGAGATGTGTTCGCTACTCGCATTCACAAGAAGATGATTTTACAATGAGGCTCCAAAGGCATTTTTATAATAAAGAAAATCCAAAACCCTGACCCTAAAAGGTGAAAAGCCAACAGTTTTGTGCACCTCGTTTTGGGTAGTTTGGTGTATCAACTTCCCAGGGGCGTAACTTTGGCATACAATCTTCATTTGGGGCGCACAATATCTCGTTGGAAAGGTATCATTGAGGAGTTTAATTTTGGGGGATAAATAAAAGCCTTCAGATATCATTGAGAATCTCGATCCTTAAAAATCTTCATTTAGGCCCTCAAAATGGACCCGGAAGTTAAAAACTGCTAAAAATAGTAAATTACCAAAATTGCCAAAAAACTGTTTTGAGCCAGTTGGAAAAGGTGGATGGCCACCGATATCCACCTAGATCAATACTCCCTCCTTAGGAAGAAATGGTCTCTATTTTTTTGAGTTCCTAGGAGGGAGGGAAAAGCGTTTGTTGAATTTGCATCTTGGTGAGTTGTTTTCCTTGTTGGAGACATTGCATTGCTTGGTTTGTGGAAGGTTGTCACGAACCTGTTGCTAGCGGGGTTGAATTTGTTCAACCATTCAGGATACATGAGATGACTGTGTGCAGAATGAATCTTTGTGCTTTGTTGAAATATTGTCGACCTGCTTCTGTTGGATAGAAGGTGCTTGGGTCGAGGCTGTAGTGGTTGCAATATCCTTTCGTTCACCTTTTGAATAGATTGTGAAGAAGTTGAATTTTGTAGTATGAGATACTAACATGCGACATTGTTTAGGTGGGACAGTAGTTGGAACTACCTTTGGTATCCTGTAGAGATGACCCCCCAGAGTAACATTGACACTACGAGGTCAAGACTCATAGATAGCATGGTGCTTCCACATATATGGTTGGCCCAAGAGAACATCACAGACATCCAGCAGGGAAACATCATATAATACCTCATACTTAAAGGGTTGGATGACATATCAAAATCGACACTACTAGTTGACACAAAGATCCCGTGCCTGTCGAAGCCACCTGATGTTTTATGTTTGTGGGTGTGGTGTTGTTGAAAATCCCAACTATTTGATGACCTCTGATGAGACGAGGTTATTTTGGCTTTTGCTATCAACAATAAAATGCAGTGGGGTCCCCTTCACCCACATTTGTGAAAGAAAAAGGCACCCCCCCTCTTCAGGATATGTTGGTTCTTCTGGTTGAATTATTGTGGTCGCGAAAATAGCAGTGGGGTTTGCATCAATGATATGTCTTCTATCAGTATTTTCTGAATCAAATTATGAATCAGGGTTCGGCTCCTTGTCTTTGATCTCGTCCACCAATGACTGTTTTGAGCAACATTCATCGGTGTTGTGCCAGGGGATTTTGTGGAAATCGCACCATTTTCCGTTGTCCTTCTTCATCTTTACTTGGCCCTTCTTTTATTGTGTCTTGGAATGGTTTTCGGGAGATTGTTTGTTAGGGTCGCCTTTATCATACTTTGGTTGTTGTGGATTTGAAGACCCAAACTCCCGTTTGTTCTAGTGCTTGAATTTATTCTCAATTTTAACAACATATCAATAAGAAGCACTGAGTGATGAGATGTCCATAAAATCCATTTCATTTTGTATGTATCCGTGTAGATCCCCATGGTATTTTAGAAAAACAATTTTGTTTAGAGTCTTTGATACCCATCTTGGTGCACAAGGTATGGAAGGTATTGGTGAACTCCATAACTTCTTGATCCCTCTCTTGCCACAATGTGGTCCATCTTATGTACTGGTCCTCATAGTTTCCAACAGGTTAATATTGTTCCTTTACCGCATCCACAAAAAAAATCCCAAGTGGGCTCAACCCCATATATTCCAGACTCCTATGTGGAACTTTTATCCTAGTAATTTTTCCACTAATGTTTGACATAGGGGAGAGCCTTAAGGAGTGAGAAGGTGATCTTTTCCCTGTCAGAGAAATTATGAACAGAGAAATAACCTTATAGTAGATTTAACCATTTTTCTAGGGCATCTGAATCTATTTGTCCTTCAAATATGGTAATATAAAAATTAACTTGTACATTGAAAGTGAAGGTGCCTCCAAAGTGGTATATTGATGAAGACGTGTTTGTTGTTATCAGCGGGCATTGAAGAATGTAGGAAAAATTCTCCATCATTTCATCCCTCTGTCACGTGAGAGCTTGGTCAAGCAACAAATTAATAGAATCGTCTTCTCTATAATTTTTATTTTCTTCCTCCATGGAGGGTTTCTTGGGCATGTGAGAGAAATTTTCCTCAAGAGATACAAGCTCGAGACCCAAATTTCTATACTTGGACCTCGTCGGGGACATGCACTGAAAAACGATCAAGAGCAACATGCTCTGATACCACTGATCTGAACTATTTTCAGCACCAAATGAGAGTGGAGATATAATAAAGCAATGTGTAGAGATATATCGAATATAAAATAATATAACATAAATGTATCAGAGATGCAACCATAAAAACAGAGATACATTCATACACAATTTTCTATTAATGAGCGAAAATGTACAAAGACTATAAAAATATAGAGTGAAAGACTCGCTAGAATGGTGGCATCTTATCTCTAAGAAGAGATGTGTTCTCTACTCACATTCACAAGAAGATGATTTTACAATGAGGCTCCAAAGGCCTTTTTATCATAAAGAAAATCCAAAACCCTAACCCTGGAAGATCAAAAGCCAATAGTTTTGTGGACCCCGTTTTGGGTAGTTTGGTGTATCAACTTCTCGGGGGTGTAACTTTGGCATACGATCTCTGTTTGGGGCGCATGATAGCTTGTTGGAAAGGTATCGTCGAGGAGATTCATTTTGGGGGACAAATAAGAGCCTGGGACTATAATTGAGAATATTGATCCCAAAAAACCTTCATTTAAGCCCTCAAAATGGCCTCGAAAGTTAAAAACTGCTAAAAATGCTAAATTACCAAAATTTCCAGAAAACTATTTTGAGCCAGTTGGAAAAGGTGGGTGGCCACCGATATCCACCTAGGTCAATTGATGAGTTTTATTCTGAGTAATTGGATGATTTAAAGGAAGATATTATCCTGGATAGAAGGACGAGGACTTCACTCAGGGATGATGATGATTATATTCAAGTAGGCTTAAAGGGCACACATCTAAGCAAGGCAAAGTAGATTGAGAAGGATAAGGTGAGGGAACTCTTCAATCACTTATATGTTGATTGGTGAAATATTTTGGTGTTTCAAAAATCTCTCAGTGGGAAGGTTGTTGGCAAATATTGAACAAGCAACGAATGCGTGTTGATGATTGTTGTCTTTGATGGAAACAACAGAAATGGCAGGATATAAAGGATAAAACCCCTTGGGGATTCGGACGTAAAAGCATAGGAGGAACAACATTGAATAAAACATGCGCATTGAAGAAAATGCGCGCAGCAGAAGTTTACAGAGAAGAAGGAAGATAAACGAGATCGTTGGATCCCATTCAAATTTCCCGAAAGGTTGACAACCGTCAAATTTGCAGAAGTTGCGAGGGAGATAAGTCATCGGAGATTCGGGGATCGGGACTTTGAAATGTCCAGTTCACTCGACAACGAAAACCCCGAAATCGCGATACGCGATTTCGCGATTTGATCGCAGCCGTTAAATCAAGCAGGGATCTGGACCGTTCATTTGTATGGACGTGTGGCAGCCAGGAGGCTTCATCGGAGATTCGTGGATCCGGATTTCATAATGCAAAGAACACAATGCAACGAAAACCCCGATTTCGCGATATGCGAAATCCCGACTGAATCCGAACTGTCAGATCAACATGTGATCTAGACCGTCGATCTAATTCACGACAGCAGTCCACGTCAGCTAGGGACATGTGGCACAACCAGGTAATGACAGGTGGCAGGAAGATTCAACAGTCCAGGCACAGGTAAGTCACGAATCAGAGTGACACGTGGCAGTATTTAACACGTGTCAAACCACGTGTGATGTCAGCAGAGGCATCGGCGATCAGGACTTTGTAATGCCAAAATCTCTTGACATCAAGAACTCCGAAATCGCGAAATGCGATTTCGTGATTTAATCACAACCGTTGAATCCAGAATGAATCTGAACCATAGATCCTAGCCCTGGTCGGAGTTTCGGAGATCGGGTTTTGGTATTGACAAGAACATTGAACATCAGACATCGCAAAATCGCGATACGCGATTTCCCGATAAGGCATATAGGCTGTGGGCCACCCAGGAGTCAATGCAGGACATGTGTAAGGAGTACAGAGGAAGTCGGGAATTGGCATATTGCAATTCCAGGGGGCTTATGCACATTATCATTATAAACCCCAAAATCTCGACGAAAGGTCATGGGTAACAGTCACGTGGACCAGGGCTCAGCCAGGAGGGCTGAAGCGCATCGCGAATCGGGAAATCGCGAATCCCATGGACATAAAAATTATGTCATCGTAAGTGCCGAAACTCCGATGGAGTGATAAGACCAAGGTCACACGGAGACAGGTCATATGGACCATGTTCTATCCAGGAGGGCTAGCGCACATTTTAGAGAGGTATGGTGGTGGTCACGTGATAGCTGGTCACATGGACCATTGTGTAGCCAGAAGGGGCTAAATCTCGGGAAAGGAGCACATCGGGGATCAGAGAATCGGGGGTTCCGATTACATGTGCATCTCAACACTGTGAATGCCGAAATCGCGATGAGTGAAATCCCGATTTGATCTGAACCGTTGGATCAAATATTGATCGGAGGGTCACTGTTCTCTCTCACAATTAACGACTGAATATGATTTCTATTAGTGAAACAGACTCATTATGAAGAATTAGTTAACGTTTCAGATGACGATTCAGTTGCTGAGACAGTTGTCGTTGCTCTTGCCGAAGGATATGGGAAGTGGAACCGTCATAGCAGAATGTATAAAAGAAAACGAGTGACATTGTATGTGGTGGGTGACTCTGCGTGAAAAAGAATGAAATAGTAAGAAAAGGAGAAAGGAGAAGGAGTTAAGGATGAATTCTATTGATATACAGAATGAAATGAATTGATATGAGGATTGGAGAAAAGGATAGACAGAGCAGATGAAATACAGAGAAGAAGTACAGAACGAGTTGAAGAAGAGTAGAATGGCAAAAACGAGAAGCTGTAGCAGAACAGAACAATAGAGCAGAGCTGAAGCAGAGCTGAATGATAGAGCAGAGCAGAAGCAGAGAAGAATGATAGAGAAGAGCAGAAGCAGAGCAGAACGATAGAGAAAGCAGCAGAAGACAAGATTTACATAACAAAGTAAAATTGGTATGAACTGATTTATCTGTAAAGTTGAATTCTTATTTAATCATTAATATCTTAGGGAGGTTGGGAGGTGCTCGGGAGGACTGTT
This sequence comes from Picea engelmannii, assembly GCA_009831015.1. Taxonomy (NCBI): domain Eukaryota; kingdom Viridiplantae; phylum Streptophyta; class Pinopsida; order Pinales; family Pinaceae; genus Picea; species Picea engelmannii. The sequence goes on along the minus strand of ML822148.1, from coordinate 13,038 downwards.
GTCCTCAGAAGT